>LPNX010648168.1:864171-921548 GCA_001517045.1 Pseudotsuga menziesii
GGAGATAGACCAATTTTGGTCAGGAGGGGTCTATTTTTCCTAGGGAATTAATTAATTTCCCTAAGTTAAAAATTCACATTATTTGATTTTGAAGGAAAAAATCAAATAATGCCATGGTAATTTTGTTTGGGGGTTGTTAAGCCTAGGAAAATTTATTCCAAATTTTTCCACCCCCACATGGCCAAGATATTAATTTTTTCCAATTTTATTTTAAATTTTTCCTAAGTCAAATTGGAAAAATTTAAAAATTAAATCTAAGGTGGATTAAATTATTTAGCCTAAGTCTAAAGGTTAAATAATTATTTTGAGGAAAAAGCTATGGTCAAAGCCAAATTAAGAGGAATCTCCACCAAAGATAGAGGGGGCGCTAGCCTTGGAGTCAAAGCCAAGTTTAAACCCTCACTAAAGTGGCCAAACCATCATAAATGAGGCGTCCAATGTAAAAGGGGGCGCTAGCTAATTTTGGAGGAGACGTCTAATTTGGAGAAGACGTCACTTATTATGGAGGGCGCTACCAAATATTGAGGGCGTCACCATTTTAAAGGAGCCACTACAAATATAGAGGGGCGCTACTTGCTTAGTAGGGCGCTACCATACTAAGGTGGGCGTCTAGCTAGTTTAGAAGGGCGCCACATGCATTTAGTAGGGCGTAAATGTAGAGGAGGGCGCTATTTTGGAGGAGTCAAAGCCATATTTGGAGGGGCGCCTAGCCTATGGGCCCACGTTTTTACCAAATGAAATTCAAGCCATTGATTGAGAGGAGGATCTTGGTCAAATACCTAGATCTAAGGGTGTATATTGGTTTGACATGGATCAAGCTTCTAAGCCATTGATCAAGAATTAATCTAAGGGTTGAGATTGATTGAGAGGAATGCAAAGTCAAAAACCTAGATCTAGATCTAATCTCAGCCATTGATCTTCAAAGGGTTGGGGGTCTTCCTCAACTATATAATGAGGGCCTCACACCCTCATTTCTCATGCTCTCTCATGCTATTGTTATGCTGTCGGATTACTTCTCCACTCTTCTCTCACACTTTCTTCTTGCCATTGTAATATTCTTGCCCTAGTTGGGCCATAATACAAGTAAATGCTTTGGAGGAACTTTGGTGGCTCTTGTCTACATTTGTGCTTCTTGTGAGGTAACCTGTTTTATTTTTATTTAGTTGCATTTGTATTAGCTTGGATAGCTCTCCACAAAGTATTTTGTGGAGAGACTTGTAGGTAGAAGTGTTTTTACCTGCATTTGTGAGTAGATTAGTAAGACTCTACAAAGTATTTTGTAGGGTTTATTTGTTTACTCACCTCTTTGCTCATATTTTGCAGCTTTTATAAGTTTATTGCAGGGATCCAAAGCGAAGGAGTACCCCTTCCATTGGTTTAAAAAACAGTTTTTTCATTTTCGCACTTTCTGTTACAAGGGTTTTAAAACTCAGTTTTTGTCACTGTATAGTGATAAAAACTTTGGTTTTAAGGCCCCAATCCTTAGTATATCAGTATAGGCTTTAAATTCTGCTATTTATATGTTGTTTCACCTTAAAAAACAGTCATTTCCAGCCATTTATATTTCTGTTTTCATTTTCGCACTTTCTGTTACAAGAGTTTTAAAACTCAGTTTTTATCACTGTATAGTGATAAAAACCTTGGTTTTTAGGCCCCAACCCTCAATATATTAGTATAGGCTTCTATTTCTGTTGTTTGAACATTATTTAGGTGGCTGGAAACTCAGTTTTCAGCCCTCTAAACATCTCTATTTTCCAGAATTTCAATTCGGCCATATTTTTTTGTGTGTTCTAAAAATGGGTTTTATTCACTGTATAGTGAATATAACCCTTGTTTTAGGGCCCCCATTTATTATATATCAGTTAAAGGCTTTAAATCTACTGTTTTAGCATCATTTAGGTGGCTGGAAACTCAGTTTTCAGCCCTCTAAACTTCATATTTCTGTCATATTTTCGCTCAGAATTTTTACTGTAAATTTGTATTTTTCTGTACTAATTTTTCTAACAATTCTTTTTAGTGTTTACTGTGATTTCCAGCAAGCAAAGCTTGCTGGTTTGTGACAGGTTTTGCATAAGTGAAGGAGAGTTGCTGCCCGAATAGGCCCAGGATTCCCTCAACCTTCAACCGGTTCAAAAGGGGTTCAAACCCTCACCTCTCTTTCATTTTTTTTATTATTATTGTAAACCCCAACGAGAGTCTCTTGGGGTATTCTGTAAAGTTTTGTAACCACTTGTAATCTACAACAAATAGATTAGGAAGTAGAGTAGGAAGTAGGATAATAGTTGTTTCATATTCTGTTTATGCAATTTTATTTTTCTGTTTAAAAGTAATCATACAACCCATTAAACCTGCGTATCCTCTATCCACTTGTCATCTCTCTTTAGGGACTTCAAGTTGGATATGAAAAGCAGGAGAAGTGGGGGCTTAGGTAATTAAAGCAACACCTTTATTTTCCTGTTACAATCTTCAACACATTTTATTTTCAGTCCAAGATCGAATACCAGCACCTCTCATAAGGGATATCGCTTGGTGATCTTGTTGATAACTTAAAATTTACATTGCATGCTAATCACCCAGATAAAATTTACTCCTAAAACTTACCAACAATAACTTCCCATATCCTGCTCCTCTACTCGGTTATCACCCTCCGGGGTACTCCGAGATACGACCAGGGGACAGGGAAGTCTTAGTTTAATAGGCATCCATCTAGTAATTTTCTGGTTGATTAAAAACAGTGACCTTGGAGGTGACTTGGGGTAGCAGACCGAAGGGGTCTCTAGGCGCTTTGACGTCCTCCTTGTTGAGCACCAGGCCATTGGGGTTTGACCTGTGAGCTACGAGTGGGCTCGTTCCCACTTTGTTGAGCGCAACAGCACTCCCTCTTCGATTTGAGAAGAACTAGATCGGGGTAGTCACACCACCGGTTCTAAAACATAATCAAAGATTCCAACTCTAATAAAATTTATTAAAATTTACCAAGAGACATTGCAAAACGTCCTACAAACACAGGTCATTACTATCACCTTGCTGTTCAAGGCTCTTACTGCAAGCACTTTCATTTCTCAGTTACAAGCATTTTCTTTCAGTTTTGCAATCTCATGTGGTGGTACCTTTCATTCACTTGGTTAAGTAATTCATTGTTTAATAAATCTGTGAATATTGTTAATACTGCTTAGCTGCTTATTCATCATATTGTTTACATTGTTCATAAGTATTCATTTGCCATATTGTAACCTTTTTTTTAATTGGGATAACACCTGAACTGTGATTTAATTAATCTACATTTCAATTTCAGTTGTAAATTTGTAAGGTTGCAATTTATCTTTAGACTCCATTTGTAATAGGCACTGGTCTTTGTTTATCTAAAGGTTTGCTTGTCATTTAAACGAAATTTTGCATCTGCATGCTGCTTGTCATTCCTTAGATAATTTAGATTCTAAGCCTCATTCTTAACTAAAAGATCCCTTTAATTAATCTGTAATTAATTAATAAAACTGGAACTTAGTCTTTCCGTAGGGACTACCCCCCTTGGCTTTGTTGGGATCTTGCCTAAACGGAGGAGTTGTGGACTGTGGTGACAGTGGTCCCCAGCTCTCACTTGCCCCCAAGGACACACATAGTAGGTTGTGACTTTCCTGCGTAGTAAGTGTGAATTAGGCGGCAACAGTACCCTTATACTCTATGATGATATGTTGATACATTTTATAATGACAATACATGGGATGATGATGTGCACTCTATATTGATGCATTCTTACACACTATGATGTACACACTAGTATGATGATGCAAGCTATGATGAACATGCATGCTACAATGTGATGATGCATTCTTATGCACTATGATGTACACTTGATGATGCATGTATGATGATGATGTAAGCTATGATGTTGATACACTCCTACACTCTATGTTACTTGATATGATGAATATTCATGCTATGGTGTGATGATGCTCTTCTATGCACTATGATGTATACTTAACGATGATGCATGCACCGTGCACACTGAGATGATGGTGATGCATACCCTATGATGACGACGATGATACATGATGATGTATGCCTTGTGTTCAATGAAAGCAGAGCAGAATTACCTTTTCAGTGATTGTGTATGATGAGGTACATGAGTAGTGTAAAGCAGAGAAACGACATATTAGTATACACTAATGTTTTGGTAGTGATCAGAGAGCGGAGATTATTAGCAACAGGTTTAGTGATTGGTTTAACTCAGGTGGACTAAGTTTGGTGTCCAAACTCAGATTGACTGGGTCGGATGATTGATTGGTACAACTTGATTGGACATGTTATTGGTGTGGTGCAGTGGTTAGTTGATGAGCAATGATCAGTTGATGAGCAAGTGATCAGTTGATGAGTAGTGATTAGTTGGTGATCAGTTGATGAGTGGTGATCAGATGATGAGCAGTGGTTAGTAGTGGCACTGGTTGTACAGCGTGGTACAGATTGTGCAGTGTAGTATAGGTGTTTATTAGCAGGTTCTTAGGATTAGTGCGGTCGTGGTTTAGCAGTTTCTATCTTCATATCAGAGTGGCGGGACGGGGCAAGGAAAGGGGGTTGCATCCTCCTTTTGGTTGAGAACTAGGGAGTTGAAGCTTCCTTCAGGTTGTAGCCTCCTTCCAGCTGTAGCTGGAGAATTGAAGTCGTTGTAATAAGGGGGTTGTTTCCTCTTTCTAGTTGTTGCTAGATAACTATTATTATAAAGGCTTCTGTGGTTTTTCCCACAAGACTTGGGTTTCCACGTAAAAAACGGTGTACTATGTATCATGTTATGCTTCTTATGTGATGATGATATGATGATGGTAATAATGTTGATGATGATGTAATGTGATAATCCATAATATTGAATAAGTTGTTGATTGCTAAAGTTCAAAAAGTAATAAAAGATGCTCACATTGATTCACCCCACCCTCTCAGTGTACCTGGTGTGTCCAACAAAAAATAGTTTTTTTCTTACTTCCTCCAAAATTAATAAATACTATTTTATTATTTTAACTATTATTTTATTATTTTCCTTAGGAGGCCCATTTTAGACCCCAAAATTCCTACAATGAAGACCAGAGAGTCCAGCGCAACCCTCAACGTGGTCAAACTAATATTTCACCTCATCATCTAAACAAAACAATTCCTGAATCTTGTCACGATTCATTCGAATAATCTACTAGCTAGCCATTGATCTCTTCCATGCTTGCATTCTTTGCCGTAAAATCGAAAAGAAACTCAGACCCTAGCTACCATCTCCTTCATATAAAGATTCACATATAAGTGCTTTCTATCCTTTTAAAAGATTAGTTATAAATGTTTTTATTATTTCAAAATTACTCCACTATCATCTTAATTAATTTGAGATTTATATTTTTTAGGACTTTGAAGTAGTGATTATATAAAATGCTCTATATTTATTATTTCAAGTATATTTATCATATTTCAAGATGAACTTTTGAAGATCTTAAACAAGGTGAGGTTTATATGAAGTTAGTTATTGTCAAATAAAAATATGACACATAAGCATCATTTGTCCAACTCAACCATAATGGTTGACCAAATTTATTGAAATTCTATTGGTCTAAGAAATCCAAGTCATCTATGCCACATTTTATTATAAGACTCATTTTAAATTCCAAATTTCCTCTAATGATAATATATTGCGTGATAATGAGAAGGAAAAAGCTTTCTTATAAAGGACTACAGTGAGGTCGAGTCAATCCACTTTATGAATGTGGGATATACTGATAAAAGCAATAAAGCAACTTAAGCATAAAAACCTAAAGTCATAAGTGACTTTATTAATGCCCAAGTCTATTATCTAAGTGACATTACATAAAGTAAATTTCACTTGAACACCCTCCCTTTCCCTTAATGGTCAATCTACTAACTACACCAAGTTTCTCTTGAAATTTTACATGTTTTTTTGGACCCAATAACTTGATGAAAATATCTACACTTTGGTCCTCTGTGGGATAGTACTGCAGATCAACACGCCCATCTTCTACAAGTTGTCAAATGAAGTGGCAATGTATCTCAACGTGCTTGGTGCCCTCGCGAAAGATTGGATTCTTGGCTAGTTTAAGTGCCTCTTGATTGTCGTAGAGTACGGGTGTCGGCTCTGTCTATTGCATCTTCATAGCTGAAAACATCCTCCCGAGCCAAATTGCCCCACATGCTCCTTTCACCGACCCTCAATATTCTGCTTCTGTTGATGAAAGTGATACTATATGTGGCTTCTTGCTGGTCCATGTGAATGCACCTGTGCCAAGGCTAAATACATATCCAGAGGTTGATTTTATGTCATCCACGCAGCCTGCCCAATCTGAATCTGTTTATCCACACAACCTAGGATCCTTGATTTTGTTGTACATAATGCCAAAGTCAAGTGTCCCTTTCACAGATCTCAATACCCATTTTACTGTAGTCCAATGCTATGCTTTTGGTGCTGTCATGAATTCAAAAATGAAGCTCACAACATAACTCAAATTAGGTCTACTGGTTGTAAGATATATCAAGCTATGCACTAGTTACCTGTAGACTGACTCATTCATTGCCTCGGAGTCGGGCTTGGATGAAAGTTTCAGTGCTTTCTCCATAGGCGTAGACAAGATTTTGCAATCCGTCATTCTAAACTTGTCAAGCAAACTTCTAGCATATTTTGTTTATGAGACAAAAATGTTGCTACCCATTTGCCAAAATTCTACACCTAGACAATAATTTAGGAGGCCTAGATTAGTTATATCAAAAGCTTTACTCATGCTTGATTTTATTTATTCAATCATGTTTGCCTCGCTACCTGTGATGATGATGTCATAGATGACTAGTACAATGATATCATTTCCGCTGCTTTTGATGTATAAGTTGCTATCTGAAGGACTTCGTTAGAACCCCTACTCAACTAAGTACATGTCAATTTTGATGTACCATGCCTTGGGTGCCTGCATAACGCTTTCCTTAAGTTGCAAACAAGGTGTTATTTGCCTAAAACCTCAAATCCTAGTTGTTAATACATATAAACCTCTTCCTCCAAATCTTTGTTGAGGAAGGCGCTCTTCACATCCATCTAATGTACCTTCCGGCCACATTGTGCTGCTAGAAGAAGACAGATGGTGCTCATCTTTGTTGTAGGGGCAAAGGTATCTTCATAATCAATGCCCTCTCGCTGAGAGAACCCTTTTCCTACCAACCATGCTTTGTACTTGTCAAGTGATCCATCTACCTTGTACTTGACCTTGTGTTTGCAGCTAATGGGTTTCTTCTCTAATGAAAGTGTTGAGAGATCCCAAGTCTGATTTTTCATCCAACTTTCGTGTTCAATAGTCATGGTCTTCTCCCATTCATGTCTCCCTGTACCTTCATCAAACACTTAAGGCCCAAATACTTCCTGAACATTGGCCATAAGAGAAAAGTTGATTGTGCTGATTTTTTGTTTGCTCTTTCCTCGTGATGATAACCCCTCATTCGTTTCTGCTGCTTGAATATCTTTGATGGTGTTGAGCTACTACTTGGGTGCTTGCTTGTTCTTTCTTTGGTTGGGAACCTCTAGACTGGAACTTGCTCCTGTCTTTCGAAAGTTGATTTGTGTTGTGTGGCTCAGGATTATCGAACTGAGTCTTGGAGACTACTTGGAATTATTAGAATCTTCCTCCCTTTTAGGTGGAGTTATTTGCAGTGGAATACGTGAATCCTGATCCATGATGGATGACTCCATGGTAATTCTGAACTTTGATGACGAAGAATGGAATGGTCCAATTTCCTCACTAACTACAACATCTCTATTGTAGGTCAACTTATTGGTTTCTACATCAATCAAGCTATAGGCTTTGCGATTTTCACTGTACCCTGCAAGCATGAGTTTCCTGCTATGAGGTTCTGTTTTGTTTCTTTTCTCATTTGGAATCCAGGCATAGGCAATATAACAAAAAACCTTAAGGTGGCTAACTCAAGGCTTCCTCCTAGATCATGCTCCCTCATGGCTCTTCTCGTTCATGACCATTGTGGGAGATCTACTAAGCAAATAAACTGTTGTGAATACTGCTGTTCTGCATCATGCATCTAGCCATCTCTATGACTGTGTGATTTCGTCTCTCAAGCACTCTATTTTGTTGTAGGGTGTGAAGGGTGGTGTATTTTCTTTGTATCCCATGTTTAGTGTTATCACCAACCTTGTGGTTGCCTATGTATGATGGATCTAGGATGGATGGTAGAGGGGCAAGCAACTAAGGAGGTGGAACCAAGACTGCCTAGACTCCCAAATGGATGGTTGTGACACCAATCAAGGCAGTCTTCGCTTTATGTTATCTAAGTCCAAGACAACAAAGGGGGAGACCCAGATCTACTCCCGAAAGGAGAGATCAGACCTAGACACCAGATCAGATCAAGTTGGCTTGTGGTACGTAAGGTGTAAGGTAATTGAAGACCCTAGATCTATGGGAGATAATAGTAAATACTAAGTGGACGAGGGCTTTGGATGAGGGCTTCAGTCGTATAAGGGTTGATCCAAAGGGAAATACAAGTGGCCTATAAGGGTATTACTAGATCTAGGGTTGAGGTACTAGCAACTAATGAAGATAACCGCTGCCCTGGGAAACGTAGCCAAGACAGGGTGAGTAAGGACCGAGCTGGGACTGTCTAGTACCAAAGGGATGGACTCAGTGAGAGATATGACAATGTCAGATTACCTCAGTTACCAATGAGCAGTGAATTTTCAGGGGAAAGAGGTCAAGAGTGAGCTAGCGCTAGGCTTGGAGATCAGTGCTTGTTGGGCCTTGGGCAATGGAGTCAGTATTTGCACAGCGTTAGAGTGGACCCACTTGGGATATGCCCTGATCTATGGACCCAGGAAAGTGTTTGGCTCAGAAAATTCAGTTTGCAGGGGAAACCAACAAAAGGAGGTCTAGCGCTAGGGTTTGGAGAGGCAGATCTGCAGATCTAGGACAACCAGGAGACTATCACCTCAGCGTTGCAGCAGAGATGAGATTAGAATGGCCTAATCTACAAACCCATGTCAGAAAATTTCAGAAAAATATCAGATCTGGAAAAGTC
The DNA here is from genome assembly GCA_001517045.1 of Pseudotsuga menziesii. Taxonomy (NCBI): domain Eukaryota; kingdom Viridiplantae; phylum Streptophyta; class Pinopsida; order Pinales; family Pinaceae; genus Pseudotsuga; species Pseudotsuga menziesii. The sequence continues at coordinate 873,220 of LPNX010648168.1, forward strand.
AAAATCTGATGAGGGAAGCTAGGATGCTGAAAGTCAATTTTTCAGATCTAGGGCTACCTGGCAGGAACTAGCTCAGCGTTGGGGGTGTTCTGAAGTGAGGGAGACCTGATCTACAAACCCAAATGACTATTTTCCGAAAAAAGTCAAATCTGGAAAAGTTAAAATTTCAGTAGGGGCGCTGGGGTTTGAGCAGTTAGAAAGTTAGATCTAGGGAAAACCAGTCACAATCTGGACAGTGTTAAAGAGGATTTGGTGAGAGGGATGCCTGATCTACAAAACCCAGTAGTGGTTTGTTCAAAGATCAAGCAATTAAGTATTTTTTGGGTTTTTATTATTCAGGAGTTTTTTTCAAAAAATTTGAAGAAAAAGCAGGTACAATGGATTGAGATCTGAAAGAGAAGAGACTGACCTTTAGATCTTACCTGGAAATGCTTGTAGATGCCTTGATGATGATGATCCCCGCCATCTCGATCAATTCTGGAAAATCTGAGTGAGTTCTACGACCAAGGTTATGCTCCAAGTGACCATTGCGCCCCCCTATCCTGCATAAGCAAACGTCAACAATATCATATTTGTTGTATCATGAAAGAAAAGCTAGATCTATAGAAAAGTAACAAGATGTAATCATAGATCATAATGAAGCTAATGAAAACCCCCTGATACAAGACGAAGACAATTCAAGCGAGTTGAGGTCCCCCTGCAAAAATGCTCCAGCTGAAAACGCCCTCCTGTAGACAAGACAATGATCCCAAAAAAAGATATAGATTTCACACAATATTCCAAATTCTAGGAAGCAAGAGACTTTCCAATCACCATCGAAGAACATCAGATGCAAAGCAAATCCAGAAAATAACCACAAAAAAATCTTTCTATTATTTTGATTCAAGAGCCAAAGACCCCTTACAAATGAGAAGCTCTCTCCTTTAAATAGGAACGAGAGAACCAAAATCCTAACCACTTTCAAAATGAGTGGCTAAGATTAAAAGATAAAATGTTCTAATCAATGGTTGAGATGAGCTCAACATACAATACATAGATCAATATAACCATAAAGTACCAAAGTAGACTAAATCACCCATAAAGAGGGTACCCCACTCAACAAGAAATAAATGAAGCACATGGTGGGTCCATGGAGTGTTAACTAACTCCCTCTGGGTGCCCCACGGCACAATAAAATAATATAATATTTTAATTTTTTGACTTTGTGCCTGCTTAAGGAAATCGTGAGCCTCCCAAAAGCTCCAAAAAATAATATAAAATTGCCCAAAATAGGTGTGGGCCCAATCAGGTGCTGCAACTGCTGGAGATGGTGCGGAGGACATCACACTAATCATCAGGACTCATCCCATGTCATTTCTTTGCCTCAGTAGCCCAAATCGATTCCTTCAGTAGCCATTTAATCATTTTTTAATCTGCCTCAGGAAACGTGAACCTGCCAAAACAGCCTCTCCTAAGGTGCCTACGTTGTCAAACTGAGCCCACCAAGCTCTCTGGGATAGGGGTACTATGGTACAATCAAGTGGTTGCACCCCCTATGCCCCATACAACGCCCTAAGATATCCCAATAAAACATCTCCCTGCTCACACACATCATCCTATGATGCAAAACTGCATCAGGAAGGTAAAATGAGCCTGATCATCTCTGCAAGTGCCTGGAACTGAAAATAATCTATCTCACTAGACTCGAAGAGTCCGAATCCATCTAGGGTGCATACTCATACCCCTACCAAGTCTCTGTCTGATCATCAACAATATCCAATAGACAATATAATCACCTGTAAATGACCAGATACCAGTAATATAACTCAGGCTACCATCCATCTGCTGCAAGTGTTACAAGTCTAAAACATGCTCTACAAATCATTTAAGTAACATTTATAACAAGTAGCAGTCACCTCACTTGCGGTACATCAACCAAATACATATATAGGGTTTTATTTATTATTACTCAGACCAGACTTTTAGGACTATACTAACTTCATAGTTGTAGTCAATTTGCTAGTGAAGGGTGAAGGCTGAAATTGACAAGGCTAGGGTAAAGGATTATTTACCAACTTAACATCATAACACTTTGGATATGGGAAGGGAATACTCACTATAACCATATGTCGGACAAACAATAACACAGGGAATGGCAGTGCCTCACAAATGGTTGAGTTGTTTAGAGAGTGCTTATTCAACATAGGCATCATGTCTACATCAAGTTTGATCCAGGTTCATTAGGACCATCAATTTTATTTCCATGGCCTTGTTGGCCTATATGACCTTTTGGGGACTTCACCAATGCTTAAAAGCACAGCTAACCGCGGCTTTCATCTAGGACATATTCAAATTTATAAGTTCAACAATATTTGGATATAGCATATATTTAACCATCGCTTTTGGGACCTTTTCTTATACCCTTCACGGAGTATTTTAGCATTTCATTGCTCTTGCCCTTTGCTCGTATATGTTAAGAAACACATTTTAGAATTTACATTTTCCATGGGCACATATATAAACATTTCCAATACAAGTAGTACAGGAGCTTTCAATTTTAGCCAACAACATCTCAAGTGACTAGGGGGAGTTTTGCATAGCGCCAAACATTGGGAAAACCAACCAGAATGATTTAGGCATAGAATCCAACTCACCAAAGGCAAGTTTTGTCACCAACTCAGAGCCGAGACACACTATAAACAGGGAGGTTAGTCCAACAAAGGTTCTAGCGGGGAAAGGTCCTCCATGCCATAAGTCAAGTAGTAAGTCAGGTTAAAAACAAAACTGGAAGGTAATGGATGGGTGGAGACAGTGAAATATGAAGCCAACACTAGCAAGCCAAAGAATGGTGGGAATGACTACCTCTATTCTCCCTAAGGAGGGTAAAACCAATGAGTATAGATCAGGAACTTCCAAGTCTAAGTAGGGACATCAATACATAATACAAATACATCCAAGTCCATATATTTATGACCGCTAGATCATGACACTAAATGCTAGTATATGTCACAAAGATGAGTATAAGAGCAATGATAACCATAACACCATATAATAAATGTTGAGTCATAACCATGCAAATAATCCATCTGAACCATCATCTGTCCAATGAGAAAACATTATCACCAATCTTAGCATCACTAACTGCTCTGCAAATGACTAAATGGCTACATCAGTCCTTGAATCTTGAGTGTCCTGAGACTCAGTCCTAACATGGGAGAGTAAATAGTCCACTAACAAAATAATGATCCGTCAAAACTGCTCATCTCAGCATCTCATATGTAAGAGATCTAGCTGAAAAATAGAATATGGTAGCTTGTCTACTGTATATGTGATAACATCTGGCTCCAGCTGGGACAAGTGCTCTGCTCTGCTGAAAAGAGCGCTTGAGAACCTCAGAATCTCTGGTCCTTGTACTCTGCTTCTCGCATCCTCGATCAATCCTTCCAGCCCTACAACCATTACCAAAATGTCACCAACTACCTGCAGCATGTCCAGAGCTATACCAAACTCATAGACCGGTCGTCAGAACAATATGCGGATATTATATAAAATAAAAATGCATGAAATCGAAAAGCAGGAAATGAATCTAATCTAAAACCATAACTTTTAAGAAAAGTTTCCATTTTTTATTGTGCAGGATAACAGAAATCAAAACTATACTAAGAGTTTCAAAAGGCGAGCTTCAGGCAAAAATTGCAAGATTTTAAGCTACACTATTGCCGGGAAAGGCTTATTTAAGTCCTACCTACCCTACTCTAACCAATTTTGACAAGTGTTAGGTAAAATCATAGATCCAACGTAACCACTTCCTCAAATGATCGATTGTTCTTTCTTTACAGTTAATGACCCAATAAGCTAGAGATGGTTTAGAAGCAATGTATATGAGAGTTGAAACCATTCTAACTTGTTGTTTAAAATTCAAAGAAAGATCTGGAATGACATCATTGCAAGGTTGAAATTGACTTTTTAGAAACACATCCATCAAGATACTGATAGGATCATAAAAGGTATGTGAGTTCGTACTTGATGGAAGAAAGCAATATGACTCATGATTCAACCACTCCAAATAGTTCTTTGTTTTCTCCTCTACCTTACTAGGACATTCAATTCTGCTTACTCCAGAAGAAATGGGAGAATCAAATGGAGACAAGTTGTAATGTAATGAAATGGTGAATGAGATCAAGCCCATTTGTTGTTTAAAAATGGAGAAAAGATGAAATTGATCTTTATACACCTTCTCCAGCCATCCATAATATAAATTTACAAATTGAAAAAATTTATTCATTACGGATGACTGAGAAGAGACATGAAGTGCCTTTTCCCTAATTACGTGAAAATGCTTAAGCTCCTGAATACAGATTTCAAAAGTAATAGCTTGATTAGAACACAAACCCATACAAGAAGACTCGGAAAGTTGGGACGAGAGGGTGGATTGAAAATTTTCTCCCAGATGACTTGAAATAATTGATCTTAGAATTTGATGAGAGGGAAAAGCTTTCAATTTAACTCTAGTAATGATTTCTAGATTCAAAACAAGATCAGTACCCAACATATCATGCTGAAGAATTCTATCGATGTTGTTAGGACAAGGACCCTCATTGCAATGTTCTTGCTCAAGTTCACTTACAACCGTATCATCATGTGACTATTCTTCTTTAAGCTCTAGATAAGGACAAACATCAATAAGTTCAGTTTCAGTTTCCCTATCACTCTTACGGGTGTGCTCTTCAATCACAATATGACCACAAGATTGCTCTTCGACAGAAGTTTGATTAATTTCAAGCTTTTCTTCTTCCGCAATGATATAATCAAAGTCTGAATCTAGATCCTGATAGGTTGAATACTGGCCTGAATTATCGTCAATTAGGCAATTACTATGGGGTCGCTCTTTTAAAGGCTCTTTAATGAACTCGCAAATGGAAGGCTCAACTATAGATGTTTCTTGATTGTTAGGTTCCCTTCCACGGATTAAATCCAAGATTTTCTCTGTGACTGCTTTAGGTAATAATAACAGAGTATCTTGTATGATTTGATTGATATCCCTCTTAATTTTAGCATGAGGTTTTGAAACATTATCCTCAAAGTACTCTGTAACATTCTTATGGATTGTAGGAACGCTCATAATTTGGAACATTTCAGGAGAGGAATGATCCAATTGAGAAAGCAAATTGCCAATATACTAATTATAATCATTGCTAGATTCACACTCTAAAGAACTATCAGTGTTCCTACCCCACTTATCTTTTATCAGATCTGTGAACATGTCATACCCAGTGATGGATTCTGGTGCTAAATGATCAAACTATAGTTGAACATCCCCTTGCAGGGATTCTCCTAAGGCTCGCATAAAAACATCTTCATTGTCCGCACCTCTAATTTCCATGTAATTCCAGAGAATGTCCAAATGAATTTCAATAGATATATCATTGTTTCCACTAAACTGGAGTAACCTCCTAGTGTAATAGTTTGGCATAGGATGAGGTGCTCTTGGTATTTCAAAAAAGTCAAAAGGAGACTGATTGTCGTGTTTTTTAACAGCTCTGGTTACTTGGCTATAATGCTTTGACTAGGACTGACTTCTAGGTTCATGTCGACTTACAGGTCCACTCGAGATGGTTGGGAAATCTTTATTGCATGTGTGAGGAAGTTGGTGGGTATCATAAAGATTGTGATAACTAGATTCATACCCATAGTCATGCTCGAGATCATCCTCACACCCGTAGTCTGACCTCCATCTATCCCTTTCGTTTATTTGTCTTGTATTTTCAATCATGTTTTTGGTTAATTCCTTCATGTGCCTCAAAAATACATTTGAATTCATTATGATTTATGGGATGGGTTCGCTTCTTAGTGGAGTCGCATTATGGAGTCGCCAGGTGAACAAATTGTCGTGTTCACCAACGGATAATGTTGTAGGAGAGGTGAGGTATGTCGAACCAAGGTAGGCCTCTACCTCCCTGGCAACAACACCAAAATGTTATCACCAACCTTGTAGTTGCCTATGGATGATGGATCCAGGATGGATGGTAGAGGGGCAAGCAACTAAGGAGGTAGAACCAAGACTGCCTAGACTCCCAAATCGATAGTTGTCACGCCAATCAAGGCAGTCTTCACTTTATGTTATCTAAGTCCAAGACAACAAAGGGGGAGACCCAGATCTACTCTTGACAGGAGAGATCAGACCTAGACACCAGATCGGATCAAGTAGGCTTGAGGTACGTTAGGTGTAAGGTAATTGAAGACCCTAGTGAATTGACTATCTTGTGCTTGTCTATCTTTCAATTTAAAGATCTAACCTAAGTGAATTAAGTAAAAACTCTAACAAAGCCCCCTTGCTTTTATTAGATGAATTAGGATCAAGGTATGTTGTTCCAGGGGGTTTCGGATGGCCTGAAATTGGGAAATTTCGCTAGAGTGTCACTTCATTGTTCGTCAAAAGTTGAAAACCAGCCACCTGAAAAGCACTAAAATGCTAGATAAGTTGTTAAAAGCTTAAAAATTTCAAGGTCCTACTTAAGTACTAGAAAGATATAATTTTTTAAAAGAACTAAGGACTCAATTAGGAACTAGATCTACTAAATATTATTTAGAGCTTGAATAACTAGATCTAGTCTACAAAAGAATACATACTTTAACCAACTAGCTTTAGATCTTCTAGAAAAGACATTAATTAGTTTAAGTATGTAAAAGTAACCAAAGAAAGACTTGAAGCCTGGGAATGCTTGGGCTAATGGAGTCTGCTAGTGGGAAGCGGAGGGACTATGTCCTTCTGAAAAGGCTTGAAATATGGAGTCGTCAAACTAGATTAGGCACTCCTTCAAGCTAAACAACCTGCACAACTAAAACTACTTGCAACAAGAGTGTCAAATACGGTGCTTCTTATACCAAATATCATAATAGTATCTATATAAACAAATAAGACATACAAATCCTAGATCTCTATGCATAAATGCATAAGTAAGAAATAAATGAACTTGATCCCAAATCATTTATTCTACTGATTGGTAACAGTTCTTGAGAGGCTAGATTAACAACATATGCAGCAAATAAATAAGCTACGCTACAGTTACCTCATGTACCATTGCAAATTTTCATCCACATGCCGCATATTTTCCTCCAGAGCCTTTTATTCCAATAGATCATAGCAAATTACAAGAGCAGAGCTTAAGCATCTTTTTGGTCCTCTGGCCATGCCAAATACACGAGAGAGTGCTTGCTTAAATAGCAAAGGGGGATGCATTTGCTTGATGGCGTGGATTTTCCAAGTGGTAAGGGAGCTTGAGTTTAAGAGTGAGCTGGATGTGAGTTTGAGTGATTTGGGGAAGGTTGCTGCCACCTCTCAATAGGATGGCCACGATCTCTTCGGAGATTCGTGACCTCTCATGAAATACACCCTCACTTTTGAACTATTGCACCCTAACTTGCGAAGATACCATTCCAATCTCTAATCAATAGACTTGGCTTCCCTTGAACTCGTCTTTAACTTGAGACTCGATTGCCACTACTGCATATGACTAAAACATGTCCCAAACATGTTCCTTGATTTATGGGATGCTGATTTTTTTCCCATTAATTTGCTGTTTTTTTAGATGAAACCATATTTTGTGATTAAAAATCACTAAGTTTACTCTCAAAGTGGATACATGGGTAAAGTGGGTGCTCTGAGTTAGAAAATAAGCACCCCCATGACAAATTTGGCTCCCTAGTACCACTTCTACGACTTATTGAATTTTTACAATTAAAATATGTTGTTTTTTATTGAGAAATTTTTATTTTAGCGAAAAATTAAAAACACCTAGGGGTGACTTAATGCATGTTCATATGACTCAAAAATAATGACTAGCATGGTAATAAACATTGACAGCAGTTTTAATAACGTCCTAAGGCCTAACCAACAAGACAATTATCCAGCGTTGGAGGATTGAGTGAAAAACTTGAAAATTATAAGTCGTTGAAAAATGATATATAATTAACAAGGAAAAAACACTCCAGAGTAATCAGATTGATGATTAGTCCTAGGAAGGCCAAGCCTTTTACAAAAGACCATCATGCTACGTCATTTATTACAATTCCCCATGGGGTATGAACATGCGTAAAAAAAGAAAAATTGGGCCAAAAATAGCCTATTGGACTTCTGAACTCTAAAGATGAACAAGTAACTTGTTCACACTTTGGCAGCTCAATTGTAAGTCCAACTAAGTGCAACTTAGGTGGTAACACACCCATTGGAGACTAGTTGTTCTCAAATATCCTTAATTTTGAGCAAGTGTGCTTGTAATGAGGCACTCTCATCCATCGTGATTAAGAAGAACATATTTTTTAGAAAGAAGGCCCCACCCTTGTCAAATCCCATACAGATCTTTCAGCTACGTCTAGATGGCTATTGAAGAATTCCCAGTCTAAATCTCAAAATGCATATGTTGAATTTTAATCTATTTTCAGCTCTTGACAATGATTTCATAATGATTTTCAAGCATTCATTTCATATCATAGTTTTCATTGAATAATTGCACACTGGAAATTTCAACTTAAATTGCAGCAGAAACAAAGGATCATAGAAAGACAGCCATGTACAAGAGACACAAGAATTTTACTGTGGGAAACCCAACAGGGAGAAAACCTAACAACTTTTCTTTGAAGAAATCAATCCAATTCAAGTACAATACCATTCATGAAGAGAAACCCTAGCATGGAAGAGGTTTTCCCTTCTTCATAAGAAACCCTAGAAAGGGTAGCGAATTTTCTAGAGACAATAAGAAATCCTAAAATTATTCCTTGTGATCTTCAATAGCCCTCCTTAGAAAGTGCACCCTTGTGTAGCAGAGAAGATGTTGGATGATGAGTGAACAAATGAAGTGTTGGAGCACTTCATTTATATTCTTCAGTTCTCTTGACTTTTTCCTAAATGGGGCTGACTTGCACATTTGTTGGGGAAGATTTGTTCTTTCTTTAAGGCCGACTTGTCTTTTTGTCTTCAATCTTTTTTGGAACTTCTTCAATGCTATATGTGACTTGTTCAATGGTTGACTTGACTTCTTAGTTATTTCATCGTAGAAAAGTTGTCCGTGTTAATGTTCATCTTGTCACATGCACGTTGATTCACCCATAGAGCTCTAAGGTTGATTTGACCCACAATAAGAAGTCTCTAACACTTCTTAGAGCTTATGTCAAATTCAACATTAGACTAGACTTGTATATTTCAAAAGGGGATGAAAGCCCCTATCAAATAAACAAGTCAAAACACTAATATAAAATAGATCACTTTGTCCTAGAGCAGGCAATGTGATAGCACCCTGGGGCTAGTCACTGCTAGCTTAGCCTTGTGAGTGATTTTTTTATTGCCCCTGGCAATGCCATTTAGCAATAGCATAGCCCCGTGTGAGTGAATGTATCATTCCCCTTGCTAAAGTCAACAAGACCAATCCAGAAGAATGTCTGCTCGATGCTGCAACCTGGAGAAACATCAACACTCCCTCTCAACGAGGGAGACATTATGCATCACGCCAAGCTTCCTTGGTAAGAATGTCCGCAATCTGCATGTCAAGTATCCACTCATAATTAAAATGGTTATCTGGAGAGAGACTGCACCTAGGCCATTCACCACTAACATAGCCCTGTGAGTGAATGTATCATTTACCACTAGCATAGGCCCGTGAATAAATGTTTGTTCAATGTTGCTCATATGTATGTCTGGGCCATTCACTACTAGCATAGCCTCGTGAGTGAATGGCTGCCCCATACTTCTCATCTGTATGTCTAGGCCATTCACCATTAGCATAGCCCTGTGAGTGAATGTCTGTCCCATACTACTCGTCTGTATGTCTGCGTTGGAGCTTCACTTCTCCCTTCTACACCATGGCTCAGATGAAGTGATATTTGATCTCAATATTCTTTGACCTGTCATGAAATACTGGATTTTCTTAAAGCTTGACACAACTTTGATTATCACAATGTATCGAGGTCGTCTTTAGCTCCTGATCAAAGATTCCTGAAAGAAGCTTCTGAAGCCATATTGCTTCATGACTTGCGACATTGGCTGCATAATACTCTGCTTGAGTTGTACTAAAAGCGACAAAAGTCTGCTTCCTGCTAAACCAAGATATCATGGTTGATCCCAAGTTGAAGCAACACCTTGAGTTATTCTTTCTGTACACTGCACTCCTTGCCTAGTCATAATCCACATAACCCTGCAACCTCACTTCAACACCTGAGACATATCTCAAACCATATCCAATTGTACCACGCTGGTACCTCAGCGCATGCTTTGCTGCAACCCAATGTACATGCCTCAGCTCAACCATAAACTGGCTCAGGGTGTTTACCGCAAAGTGAATATATGGCATGGTGTTAACCAAATACATCAAGGATCTAATCGGCTGCCTATACATCGTGACCAAATTTGAATCTAAAGCGGAATCACTCAGCGTCAGATTTGCCTCCATAGGTGTGTTAGCTATTTTAGCTCTGGAGGCACCCTGCATGTTTTTGTCTTGTATGCAATAGTGACCATGCAGTAGCTAGGCTACTTAAATTTGTAATGGTGTTTACTGAAGTTGATTTAAAGTGACTCTTATGTAATGTGAATTTTTATAAAGTGACTTTATGAGATAAAGTGCACTCATTTCATAAAGTGAATAGTGACTTTATTAAAAATTAAATGTAACCAATTTTGGAGGGAAAGTATCTCAACTGTTGATCATGTAAAGGCAAGATTAAATCTTGGCCTTGGATTTATGGATTAGGGAAGGTGAAAAGTCACTTGCTAGTTATAAAAGAGAGCCTAGGGTAGTGTGCAAGACAGGGAAAACATTTTCCAAGAGTGAGCATTTGGCAAGTTTGATTTTCAGAGAGGGAGCAAATTTGTCATTGAGAGGACACAAATCTCAAGGAGAGGCACGCTTCCCAAGAAGCATTTTTTGTTGGGCCATATTGTACGGATCGAGGTGGAGGCTGTACAAGCTATACGGATTTGCTGTGCAGGAAAATTTGAGGAGTTGGACACGAATTCCGAGGAGGTGTTGTGGTGGTGGAGGCCGTACAAACCGTACTGGTGTTTGCGCACGTTTTTCGAGTTGCTGCATGAATTTCGAGGTGTTGGTACAGTCATTTATTGCTGGTTAAATGCTACTGTAAATTAATATTTTTTGCTTGAAAATGCTGAAATAAAATACTCTTGGACTAGTTTTCCCCAAAGGGGGTTTTTCTAGGGTCATATTGATCAAAATTGTGTTGTTTATATGGTTTATCAGTTTGCTTTTATATGTCCATTTCCCCTGCAAAACAGACTTAGTTTTAGTGTTTTAGCTTCATGGTTGTTGGTTTAAATGCATGTGAAGTATTTTTATTAATGACAATTTAAGACTGAAATCTGGGTTAAGCTAAGTGTTTGACAAAATGTTTGAATGACTGAGGTCTGATTTTTTGTCAATTTTTACATGGTATGAGAGTTGAGGCTCTATGATAACAATTGATTGTGGGTAACACAATATTATTGAGTTGTTGGGCAAGGGTTATTGCTGGGTTTTTTTAACAACTTGTGTATTGGAAGACCTTATATGGATGTGATTTGCAGGTGGTGTGGAAAGAGTGAAACTCTTGTGGTTGATTGTTTTTATTCTTTGAGATAGCTACCAGTTTGAGGTTGGAGGATAGATTGGGTGGGGTTGGAAACTTTGTTCCTTGGAAGGCGAGAATAGTGCTCATACCGTAAGAGAATGAGCTGTGGGATGAGGTGATAAACCATACTACAACTAATCTCATTTAGATTCCTACTGATTCTATTGCATTGGTTGCCTTCAATAAGAAGGACATAAAGGCGAAGAGGATCATCCTTGATGCTGTCAAAGATCATGTCATTCCGCACATTACGAGTAAGACTCGTGCTTATCTTATGTGAGAGTCCTTGACCAATCTGTACCAAAGCTCCAATATGAACCAGACGATGGTGCTTAGGGAGAAGCTGAAGAGTATCAGAATGACAAAGATGAGAGTGTGACTTCTTACCTTACGAAGATCACACAAGTGAGGGATGAGCTTGCACCTGTTGGGGAGACTGTTTCGGGCAATGAACTTGTGTGGACGGCCATAAATGGCGTGGTCAAGCCATGGGGTGTTTTTGTGGAAGTTATTGTTGCCAGGGAGAACATGCCTTCCTGGGATTGTCTCTGGGATGACTTTGTGCAGGAGGAGACCCGGAGGGGGTTGGTGCAGGATAGTTTGTCAAGTAGTGAGGAAGAAAAAGAAAATGTTGCTCTTTCTGCTAAGAGCAAGAAGAAGTCCAAGAAGGACTTGAGCAAAGTTTGGTGTTTTTCTTTCAACTAGTATGGCCACCTTGCTTCTCAGTGTCTTGAGAAGAAGAAGGAGGAGTGTTAGATTTTTACAGTTTATTCAATATGATCTAGGATCTTATCTGAGAGAATAACATGCACAGCAATAATCACAAGAGACAAGAGACACAAAGATTTTCCTCGGGGAAACCATAAAGGAGAAAACCCTACAACTTCCTCAAAGATAGAATGAGCACCAATAGCAAAAGTAAAACCCAAAATATGGAGATGTCCTTCAGCAGCTTCTCTCTCTCCCACTTGTGCGAACCTGTCTTCTCTCTTACTCATGCGAACTTGATGAGTGAGTGAGTGTAGATAAATAGAGAGGCACCCTCTCTATTTATACTTTATCTTTACTTGACTTTTCCCTCAACAGTGCCAACTTCTCTAGGAGATTCTAATAACCCTATTACAACTTAACTTTGGTGTCTAATGCCCCGACATACAATGGAGGGATAACCTCAATGACTTTACAAGACTTAAATACAATAATGACTCTCTTGGACGGAGGAATAAACATCTTCGTCGGGGTACAATAAAATACAATATGAAATATACAAGTGAATATCCTCCGAAGTCACAATTACATTAACAAGGAGGATACGATTGTTGCAACTTCAACGGAGGTAGAGGACTTTGCGAGAAGATTCAAGAAGGAGTTCTCGTTGTTCTCCCTTATTTCTAGTGTCGGTAGCAATGGAGTTGTTCATAATGGTAGTTAGTATATTGACAGTGGAGCCTCTCGTCATATGACTAGAATATGGCATATATTTTGTATCATTTCTGAGATTGGTCCAGACTAGTTTGTTTAGTTTGAAGGGGGACAGGTGCATGCAGTGCGAGGAGTTGGAAATGTCAAATTTCATCCTTGTCATGAAGGATACATCGAGCAAGATGGGGTTCTCTTTGTTACAGGGATGAGGGTTAACTTGCTCTCGGTGCTGCAACTACGTCTTTTGTGCTGGAGCACCCTAGTCCATCTGCACCTAAGTATCTCGCTCCCTCAACATTTGGACACTCTGCACCCTCTGCATCTGAGTATCCTACACTGAAGCAGCCTATTGCCTTTTGCATTGTTGATCTTTGTGTATCTATCTGTGTCATTTCCCATCCTTGATTCTTTGCAAACTAGTTGACCTGATGCTAATCTGAACCACATGCTTGATCTTATAGATCCACTTGAAAGTTACCATTGACTTCCCTTCAGGTCTTAACACTATCTCCCACACATCATTCTTCATGATGGATCGATATTGAACACGCCCCTTAAAGGGACATGTTTGGTTTCCTAGATGAAAACTCTAGTAAATTTCCAACGTGACACACAAGGTGCTCGACCTTTTCGGACCACAAATTGGTATTATCATGGCCTTGTGTTCTTCCTTTTTTGGTACTGTCATATCTATGAATGTTTATTATGTATGATCGTTTTGTAGTTCAAATGCATACTTTTGTATTATGAAATATTGTCGTCGTTTATTCATTGCTTTACTTTGAATTTAAGAATACCTCATTTTGAAAGTTTGCTTCCCAATTTCTTCATTCTTTCTATCTTCAGTGCAAATAATTTTATTAAGTTTTGATGCATGGAGCTATAACTTTGTTCAACGTTATGTGAATCATTTTGTATTACAATTGAATTTAGAAAAGTTTGTGAACTTGATGGTTGAAATCATAGTAGCAAGATTCAGCCATATTGAAACTTCTTGTATGGACATTTGGGCCATGTTTAAAATACGGTAAATATTCGACATAGTTCGGACACGATACATTTATCAAACCCTTGACCAAATTCTACTATGACTAATCTATTTACTTATAAAAACACTCATTTTTTCCGAAGAATTATAAAAAAACACTCATTTGAAAAAACAAATTTTTAATTTTTAATTAATTTTTTCTACATTATCACAAGTCTTGTATGTCGTTGAAACTAAAATAGTGAATAGTGAATATGAGTTGCAATTTGTAATTAATTTATGTAATTAATCACCATGCTTTTTATTTACTTTGCTATTTAAAGTTTTACAGTATGTTATTTTAAATTTTACTTTTTCTGTTTTACCATTTTACAAGTTGAGCAACTTAAAAGTTTAACAGTTAATGTAACTTGATTTTCTTTAAAAGTTGAGGCTCACGATCAAGTTATATATATATATACAAATTTTCATAAAAAAATATTTATGACTATTTAAAAAAAGTGAAGACAAGAGCAGATTTTACTATGCGTTTATTTGTTGTTTTTGTTATTTATATCTTTCTTTGAAGTTCTAAATGTGATGATGACATCCTAAACATTGTTATATGATATGATATGCTATGTTTTGTTTTGAATTTGAGATATATTTTATTCATTGTTTTCAATGAATAATGAATGTATAAGTTTTTTTTTTTAAATTAAAAATGCATTTTTTTTGTATTTATAAGATGTCTACTCGTATTTTTGTCAGACTTGATTTCTTTGTTACGTATTTTTTCCATATTTTATTTAAATTGGTACTCGAATCTTGCTACTATGGTTGAAATAGTTTAGAAAATTTGTGAACTTGATGCGTGAAAAAGTTGCAGACGTATATGTGGATGTCTAAACAGGCTTTGAATGAACCAATGGATATGCTATTTGCCCCCAATGTTTACCATTGCATTATATACATAGATGCTCTGTTTGGGGGTGTATACAATTTTATTTTTATTCAGATAGCTTGGTTTTGGTATTCAGGTGTTGTTGGACCATTGGGGAAAAAAATGGACAATACGAAAACTCGTAACAAGATAGGTTGGGAACCAAAGTACCGAAGCTTCGCTGAATTTCTTCATATTTCTAGTTAGATGAAATTTTATATCGTTTCAGTGGTTGGTTGGTTAAGCACTGAGCCGAAGAATTTTTGTAAAATTAGAACTCGCAGAGGTTATATGGATGTTTTGATTACCTCCAAAAGAGAGGAAGTGGAGCCAGGACATCGATAGTTTGGTTTATGTATTTGCTAGGTGTCTTTGATTGTACTCATAAGATTTAAAGAGTAACTTGTTTTAGATCTTAAAAGTTGTCCTTTGTTTCCAAGTCACAATTCATGGTTCTTCAGACATAACATTGAAAGAAATCATACTATGCAGTGTATGTGTTGTTTATTAAAGACTTCCAAATACTTGTTTTCTGGAGGTACAAATCCTCCAACTGCTATTAGTTTTGACACTGAAAGCATTAACGCTCTGGGATTAATAAGCATGACATGCGTTCTATGCATGGAAGGTTGTCATTGCTTAGTAGATTGGAAAAATGAATAATCTGTTTGGTTATTCATTTGTAGTCTGTGTTTTTATTTATAAATTACAATGGTTATTAACAAAATGTCATTCATAATAACGTTTTAATCGAGTCAAAATTTTATTTTATATATATGTTTGGTTGTTTGTTTGTGGTTGCAATTTTGTTTTTAGGCATAATTGATGAATCATGTCCAAAGTAAAGACTTGATGGTATTTGATATTAAGCTTTGTTGTAATACTTCTTGGCCCTCTTTATGTACAAATATAGTATCTGTCAAATATCTTGACTTGATTATCATCTCAGATACATAACACATCAACATGTGTACATTATTTTTTTTTAAGATTCAAATGCACTATATCGTTAATTCAACTATATTTAGTCTAGAAAATTTTCGTCGAGATTCAAATCCAATGACATTGTTAGTTCCAACTATATGTAGTATTGCATGAGCCTGTGTATAACATTGTGATTATTTTCTTGTGGCTTTCATTTTCTGTCTAGTTAATCTTGAGTAGTAGATTTTCACAACTAAGGCAAGGTCTACGTTACAATATAATTGCATATCATATTTCTTACCTGCATGTAGATTGGAAATATGTGCATGATTATGTAGATTGCTTTATTTAGACGCACAATCATAGCCCTAATGCTTTGTATAATATGATCTTTTATAATAATTGTTTTTAACTACATTGGTGTAGAGTTATGTTATTTTTTGTTTGCTTCAGTTAATGAATTAGATTATTATGTGTATATTTTATAATTAACCTTTAAATTTTCTTCCTCAAATATATATAATATTTTAAAAAATAATCATATATATATATATTAGAAAATAAGAAGAGGATTTGCATATTTAATATCATTTTTTCTGTTTATTTGTTGGGTTTTGGTCTAGTGACATTGCTATGCCCTAGGTGGTTTGAATCCTAATGGTTAGATGAAATATTTGTTGGATATACCAAGCACACTAAGAGGGAGAGGGGTGAACAATGTGTATAGCTTTTGTTACATTTTCAATATTAGCAATCATCAAACAACTTATTCAATATTATGCAGAGTATGTTATGATCATTATATCAACAATTATAGCTCATCATCACATAGGAAGCATAGCAAAACACAATACATAAGAGTTTTACATGGAAACTCAAGTCTTGGGAGAAAAACCACGGAAGTCTTTATAATAATAGTTTTCCAGCAACAACCTCCTTACAATGACTTCAATTATCTAGCTACAACTGGAAGGACGCTATAACCCCCTGGTTTATAGGCTTTAACCTAAAGGAAGCCCTAGCTTCCTAGATTTCCTTTCCTTGTCCTGCCACCCTAATATGAAGATAGAAACTGCTAAACCACAACCGCATTGATCCAATGAACCTGTTAATCAACACTTGTACTACACTGTACCACATTGTTCAACTTGCACCACAATGCACAACAACCGACCATTGCTCACCAATTGTCACTGTCGACCACTGCTCACCAATTATTGCAAAATAATTTGTCAACTGTTAACTGACCATTGTTCATCATCTAACCACTTCTTATCAAATGACCACTACACAACACTTGTACCAACAACCTGTACAAAACAATTTGTCTAATCAATTGTTGCTCACATTATCCAACTCAGTCAATATGAGTCTAACCACCTGCTCACGAAACTCAGTTCGCCTGAGTCAAGCCAACTGCTCATACAACTCATCTAGTGTGTCATACCAACTCCACATAAGACAGCATGTGCTAATCCTGCTCAACTATACCAACCTGTACCATTGCTCACCAATTGTTATTACAAAACAATCTGTCAAATGCTAACTAACCATTGTTCATCATCTAACCACTTCTTATCAACTAACCACTACACAACACTTGTACCAACAACCTGTGCAAAACAATCTATCTAATCAATTTGTTGCTCACATTATCCAACTCAGTCAATCTAAGTCTAACCAACTGCTTGCCAAACTCAGTCCACCTGAGTTAAGCCAACTGCTCATACAACTCATCTAGTGTGAGTCATTCCAACTCCGCATAAGGCAACATGTGTTAATCCTACTCAACTGAACCAACATGTACCAAGTTGCTTGTGTACAATACTGTGAAAGGTTTTCATTAGCAGTCAATAACAGTTCAACTCCACTTAGGTCAAAGACTCAATGATCAACACTTGTCATACTAGTTTTCAAAGAAAAACACTTAGGTTGATTAAAGAAATCACTTACATGTCAACTTCTCATTCAATACTACACTATACAATAGTCAAGATAAACACTAAGATCTATGCCAACAATATCTAAGATAATCATCAAAATCTATATCAAGATCACATCAAGATATATGTCATAAGATAACCATCACCATATTTAATGACTTCAAATAGAGATACCAATATAGATGCTCACATACTTAGATCAAAGATGAACTCTATCCATGAGAGACCTGTGTCATCATAAGAGAAACCCAGAAGCATGAACCATATGAAGAAATAATAGACAAACGAAAAGGAACTCTAGATCATGTGAGCCACACAGCCTTTGCAACAAGCCAAAATTTTTGTAATTTTGGTTATGTATGAGAATTTATGTCAATTTTAATGAATCTCTTCAATCATTTACATGTTTAACCAACTTGTAGTAGTTTTAATTAAAAATTAATTGAATTATTTTAACAGGTCGACCTACTTGTAAAGGGGCAAATCAATACATTAACTTTAAAAAATCAAAACTCATCAACCGTAAGGAGTTGGGAGACACTCCACATATCAATGGAAAGGGCTTGATGAAGACTATTAACTTATGAAGGGATTATTTTCAATAGCAGGGTCATTTACCCTTCTTTTCTTCAATTTGTGCAGGACATGAGAAATTGATTTGATATTTTTTGAATGTTTCTTCAAACACTTATAAATGTTTAATTAACATGCATGAGGGTTTTATTATCATATGACTTCATAATCATCAAGGAAGGGAGATTATTTGAGGGTTGTGTGGGTTCTATCATCATCAAAGACATACTACCATGTCCAAGGGCTCCATGACCACATCAAGACCATCATCATCAAGCATACAAGGACATCATCATTATAATGAGCCAATACCATGTCCATCAATTGGTCCACATGCCATGTGTGTGGGTTCAAGAACTTTTACAACTAAGTGCAATGGGCTTCAAGCTCCACAAAGGGCATCCTCAAGCATGTAGTCATCATCAAACATGGAGTGGCTCCAAGTACTCTGAAACCACATATTTCAAGAATTTCTTTAAGGGTGTGGTTACCATATATCATTATGGCATCAATATCAAGCAAAGTCTTCATCATGTATTTCTTGAAATGGGAATTTTCATCTTTAATGACCTTTTCAAGGTACAAGGACATCATGAGAACAACATATCATATGCAAGTATAATGGCTTCACCTTTGCATCAAGGGTTTCATCATGGTAACCAAGAGTAAGGTTTTCAAACAATACAAGTGCTTCAAAGCTACTTCAACCAAGTTATGGGATTATGAGCAAGGACTTCATTGAGTTCAAACAAGAGCACTCCATGTGTGTGGGTTCCACGACCCAAAGATAGTATCATCAACGATATGGACCAAACTTTATCATGTGCAAGAGTGTAAGGGCACGAATAAACGATGTATGGATTCCAATGACCAGACTACCATAACAACAACCAATCAAGAGACCACAATAAGTACAAGCGAGCATAGAGATCATCAACCAAGCTACAACTAGGAGCAAGGGATACATTAATAGATTTAAATGGGACCAATATACATCTTAGGGATACTCTACCAAGTCAATGGGTAACCAGGGATTTTTCCATTGTCCCAAGGCCTCCAAGGGCTTCAAGCTTGGACTTGGACAACCACAAAATGACTCCTTTGACTCTGACAGCTATACAAACAATGCACACAAACACTTGACTCTCAAGGGCTCCACAAGGGGCACCAAGACTGATACAACCACGGCCTCCACCAGACACTGTTGGCATTAAGGACAACTTAATCAACAAGATTGTGTTAAAATAATAAAAGTGAACATGTTTATGCAGTTGTTGTACTAATTGTACATGATGCAAAGTTTCATCTATTTTATGTAAGCAGAGGGTGTTCCATTAGAAAAATATTTTGCTAGAGAAAACAAGGATATTTGTCATTATATAACTAATCCTAGGTTGAATATCATATTTGTCATTGTTGTGAGAGTAGTGTATGCTATCTGTTTTGAAGCTCTCCATCTTTTTTATTGTTTATAAAACCAAGGAGTCCATTAAGAATTATCTCAATTGATTTTATTGTTATTTAATCTTATTTTTACAAATGATTTCCTACTTATAGAATATGTAGCTTGAAATACAATGTTATTGGCATCTAATCTTATTTCTACAAATGAGATTTCATACTTATACACTTCAACTTAAAATACAACACTATATCTAATTTTGAATTAGAAAATTGAATATCATTTAATATTAATTATACAATTAACATATTTTACCCCTTTAACTTGTGTGCAATATTTCAAATCATGTCATTTATGTGATACATTTTGGAAGCCAATGACTCTTTTTAGGAAGCCAATGCATAGCATTTAACATTAATTATGTATCTAATATTTTTATCCTTTTATGTGCAATATATTAAATCATTTTTTACCCCTTTAAAATTGTGTATATGTGAACATATTACAGTTAAATTAACATATTAAATTGGTGAACAAGAAATCTGTTGGGAATGGTGAGAAGTTTTGTTTGCGTGAGAAAATTTTAACTAAATGAACACACTTATTTGCTATATGGGTTGTAATTGATATGAATAGTTTACTTTCTACACCAAGATGCCCAAGTCTTTAAAGGGATCTTTCTCTAATTATTGGTTGTCATTGGTGTTTTTGATATTCAATGAGGCACATGGAGATCAAACGATGCTTGATGTTTGTAGATTGTTATAGTGAGATCATTGGTATCATTTATAATTTATTTTAGCATAAGTTGTTAATTGTGCATTTTGATAAACATTCTATGTAGTTTTTGGGTTTAGAGTGATGTGTCTCTACACTTTATTGTTGCAATTTGTTATCACTTTTTAACCTCAAATTATGTGGTTTTATATTGATGAAATGCATTATCAATCTTTAACTAAATATTTTTCATTATTCTTCTTTATAAAACATTATTGTATTAAGTTTGTAATATACATAATTTATATAAATATTAATAAATAAATAATAAATATAATATAAATTAGTTAATAAATCTATCTTAATTAAAAAGTATGATTTTTAAAAAACATAACCTATCACCTATGGAGACTAGTCAATATATATAAACAGTTAGATGGTATTGTCAATATGTATAAACAGTTACATGGTATTCTCAATATTATTTACTTATTATGTATTTATTATATATTATTTATTTATTATTTATTATTTATTATTTATAGATTATTTTTATATATTTTTTATTTTTTATTTATTATATATTTTTATTTTTTATTTATAGATTATTTATTATTATTTAGATTTTTATTTAATTATTTTTTATATTGATGTTTTCACTGGTTCTGATTAGGCTTAATTAGTTTTTGAAGTTTTTTTCTTTTAACCATGGAAACAGCAACCTCCCAAGAGTATATTCAACAGCCTGCAAGCTAGATATACCAAGAAAAGTCTGCTCTAAATCAATCCCACTGAAAATTAGAAATGTTAACTCCATATTTATGAGTACTGAAAAAAAAATTAAGCAAGGCTGCAATCTGCCATTGAAACACCAGATTCAATTGAGCCGCACACTGTTGTAGTTCATGTGGTGCAAAATTTAATGAATATAACGAGAGAACAGAGCATCAGAGCTTCTTATGGTGAGGTGGTAAAAAAAATCTTGTAGCCTGGAAAATACGTTGTCAAGTGAATTGCCTTGGGAGCAAGTTGCATAAAACATCCATCGAATCAACCTACAAACTCTGGAAGATAGCCGCTATTTTCGTGGGTAGCCACGTAAAGATCATGTAACCTTTCAAACCATCTGCAAGGTTTACCACTTGTCGAGCATCAATAAAAACATTCGGGCAACACAGGTGTAAAATTGTTGTGTAACAGGGAGTCGCTCTAGTTCATGTAGATTCGTGGGAAGTTTCATCGAACTGTTGTAAACAACTACCAATTTTTGTTATCAGTTTCTTGCCTCATCTTCGGCCATCGGGTGTTGGAATCCACTGCCATCGTAACTGGCAACGCATTAAAGGGTCATACCAACGTGGTCCAATAACAAATCGCCATTTGCATCTGCCAAAGCCCCTGTCACATTTTTTTCTATTTGTAGGAACCAAATTCGTTGCAACCACACTTAGCTTAATAAAATCGTGGAGGAACAAAAAAATCAATTGTACACATCTCGTCAAAGAGGATGTGCTATCGAGGGCTTTATCTAATACCTTTTTCTCTCAAGAGTTACCAAGGTTGGAGGATAAAGTAAAGGTGAATTTGGAATAGTGTCAATTGGTTTACAAGGTTCTTAAGTTCATACATACAAAAAGTCTATTGAAAAGTGACCTTAATATAATAATAAAAAGGATTTTAGGCTTTGAAT
This sequence comes from Pseudotsuga menziesii, assembly GCA_001517045.1. Classification (NCBI taxonomy): domain Eukaryota; kingdom Viridiplantae; phylum Streptophyta; class Pinopsida; order Pinales; family Pinaceae; genus Pseudotsuga; species Pseudotsuga menziesii. Next base: position 895,396 of record LPNX010648168.1, read on the forward strand.
TTTATACATACAAAACGTCAATTAAAAAGTGACTTTAATATAACAATAAAAAGGTTTAAAGGATTATGTTATTCAAAAGGTTATCAATCACCCTAGCTTAAGTAATTACGGGTTTTAAAGGAATAATATTTTCAAGTGAAAGTGATAGAGTAGTATTGGAGTCAATTTATAGATGTGTGTTGAGAGTTACAACACTATCTAGAGATTGTTGATTACTTTGGTGCATAGTTGTAGTTGTTACAAAAGCGGAGCTATATTGGAGTAAAGTTGTAGCCAAGCAAAGTGTTTCTGTCTTGTGGATTGGACATGACGGAATTGCAACATCCCTTGTTGCTACTCGTGTAATAATCCTTTGCTGCTATGACTTGTGGATTGGAACTGCTAAAGGAGTTGCAACATCTCTTGTTGCTACTCATGTGATTACTCCTTATTGCTACGACTGGTGTTGACAGTGTGTAGTGAAGCCAGAGGGTTGCGACTGGTGTGGGTACATTAAAGTGCAGAACGCTAAATGAATAAATAGGGAAATGTGGCAGTGATGTTGTGAGTGTGTGAACAACCTAGAAATTGTGCATAATTGAAGATCAGAATATTAAGGCAACATGGATTGGGTGTGCTTGCAGGATGGACAATACTTGGACGAAACATAACGGTTGGGAATAAGGAAATGCTTGGACAGTTACTATTGGACACAATGGTCACACTGAGAGGGGGGGGTGAATCAATGTGATGACTATTTAAAACCTTTTCACTTTCTATCAAATTAGCAGAGTTCACCAATGCATTATGCTACCAAGAATATCATCATTACATAAGCATCTATCAATTAATCAACAATGAGTCATAAACAACAACACAACACAAGAAGACACAAGATTTGTATGGTAAACTTGTGTATGTATTGTACATGGAAGACTACAATCTTCGCGATTACAATGAGCACCAACTGATATAAAGAGTACCAACTCTCAATCCAATACCCAACTTGGTCTTCTCAAGTCCAACTGAGAATGGTTGAGGAATCCAATCCCTAGGGTTGCAAGACACTTTAGCCACTCAATCATCTGTTGCTCGTTGCCATTAACTTGTCCTTGCCATCAACCTGTAAAACCATGTAGTTCTGCTCCTTTCATCAAGGTCTGCACATTTCTTCAAATATTTTCCCATGCATATTATTCACATCTATCCATAGACTTTGTCAACGTGTTCACTACCACATCATATCACTGAACATATGATTTGTACGTTTTCCTGAGTACTTAGCATGCTGAATGGATCATTGTGTAACCATTGTTAAGCATCTCACGGTGTAACCCTTACTAAGCATATCACTGCACATTACAACATATATTGAATATGTCACTATGAAACATTACCGAGTTGAGCTTATTAAGCACATCTGTATATATATGTATCATTGTATTTCATCACTGTGTATCACATGCATCTATCATTGTTCATGCATGCTTCTTTATACACATTCATCACATACATCTATCGTTGTTCATGCACATGTCAAGGTTGCTTATTCAAAGGGTCTCTTAAATGTATCCAAATCATCAAAGGTTTATACATAAACTCTACTCAAAATACATATCATGCCCAATATTTTCAATCATTCACTATCCCATAAAATCATGTTGTTGTTTCCTGTAAAATCCACAAGCTGCCTCAACCTCTACCTATCTGAATTTCAGCCCTCCATATGTTCAACAAAGCGTCCACCCAATTCTCCAAATTGTTACTTCAATGATGTCCGCATGCCCAAAAATCAGAGATAATGAAACATAAAAAAAAATTGCACTAAAAAGATTCATGCTACTGCATTAGTCTGCAAACACTCCACCCGAAATTCAGAGCTAATACTTCCACTCCATAACCACCGAATTTCCTCAGAGATAGAAAAATTTCAGAGCTAGAATCTTTGTTCCAAATTCCTCTGCGGTTGTCTCAGACTGTCATATACCCGAAAATCTCAAAGCATTCCCAAAAATCAGAGCTGGTTTTTTTTCACATTTTGAATGAGGTGTCACTTTATATTTATAGGATTTTCCATGAAATTTTATTAACCAACTTGTTATGCTTTTATTGCAATTTTTTTTTTTTAATTTTTATTCCATTTTGGATTGGGCCGACTTTAGCTTCATTAAAATCCTTCTCAAAGCCATGTTAGGGTCACCTTAAGGAATTTATTTTTATCCTTTTCACTGGGCTTGCTTCTTCATTAAGCAAAGGTTTTTAATCCATCTACAAGGGTTTCAACAAAAGTCATAAGTGCCCACAAATTGCATTAAGACAAGATAAAGTATGCTTCAATTTGTATATGGACTTCAATATGGGTTACATCAACATTCTAGGGTTCCAAGAGCATCATAAAATATGCATACCATCTTGAAGATCTTGTCAAACCCCCATACATTATAGAGTCATCATCAATTACTCAATGTCAAGGTTACCATATGTGAGATCATTATCTTCAAAGTATAATTTGGAAATCTTCTTTGTCATTTCAAGTGCTGGGCTCCAAGGGCCATCATCCAAGTTGTCAAGAAGGCATTTGATGACCATCCACTACCCACATTAAAAGGTTGACCTTATCACAAGAAATTATTTGTAAGCACATTCCTTTAATTTTCGAATTTTAAGGGTTGCAAGAGTGTAGGGGTACCAAATACTTTACATATGCATCCATGAAAGAAGTAAAGGATTTCAAGGGTGTAATATGCCAAGGATCATCATGTGTCCATTAAACCACCACGTCAAAGGGTCAAGGTCCACCATGTCGCCATAAGTTCGAGACTTATGGCTTTAAGGACCATAACATCAAGTGCAAGTGTCCATCATCTATGTGGGTGCAAAGTCTCAAACCACAAGGGCATCATAAGGGTTTAACAACCTCGAGACCATCAAATGGGCTTCAAACACTACATCCAAGTGCCATGTGGGATTTCAAATCCCAAGTTACCATGTGTGAAGTTACCAGCATCATGTAACCATCATCAAGCCACCATACATCATTGTGCAAGATGCATTCATATATTATGATCGTCAAGTCTTCAAGGTCCAAGTTACCTCATACAAGAGCATCATCACAACTAAATTGATCATGTCCATGGGCTTCATGACCCTACCAACCCACAAATGACCACGGGGTGGGTCATTTGGACCACCTAGTGCTCCAAAGTACACACCATCTATGAATGAGTTCCAAAGCCCATGCTACCACAGCAGGGGCATGCCCAATCAATCAACCTTCAATCCTATCATATAGTTGGGCATTGTTTGTGGGTAAAGGGTGATCAAACCCATGCCAAACATATGCAAGTGTCCATGAGTAAATCCATACCTGTTTATCCATCTTGTCCATTGTAGGGAACCTGGGTGGCATCAATGACAACGTGAGGAGCCACTGCAAGTCCCATGTTGGAATCAATGACAACTTAACCAACAATTACAACAATGATTGCTGCAAATCATGCATAGAGAAGAAACACATGGGATGTGTGGAAAAAAATATATAGGATTCACACCGAGCTTGAACTTTGAGAAATTTGGATCATTGGCAGAAGACAAATTGGGGAAAAGGAAAGGAAGAGGTGAAAGATGGAAGATAGAAGAAACAGAAACTAAACAGTCGTGAGGAGAATAAAAAGAGAGCTTCAACGAAAGAGAGAGCGCGCTAAAAGAACGAGAAAGCTTGGGCAAAAGAGGAATCGTGAGTTCAGGATGCCATGGCCTATGACCAGGCAACGAAAGAACCAGAGTGTGGAAGCAATAATTGTTTGGTAAATCCAACATTGTATTCTATGTAATCTATTCATCTTCAATAATAAGGAACATATTTAGATATTGTTTATTTCCTTGTTTAAGTGATACATGTACTTGAATGCGTGAATGGATAACTAAATATTGACGTAGAAGGTAGTGATCTCACTTGTATAATTGGAATGTTTTGGTAGAGCAACTATGGATTGTGATAGGGCTTATGATTGCCTTGATAATAATTTGAATGTTGTGATAACAATAACATGTGTGTGATCATTGTTGATTTCTATATCCTTTATGTATTGAAGTAAAAACATGCTTGTGTTGATTAAGAAAATCCTATGTTAGAGTAACAACATGCGTGGACTAGAGTGACAACACATTTGGAGATTGTGGTTAATTCTCTATGATATATTTGAGTCATTCGTCAATGAGTGGTTCTAAGTCTGAAGGTCATACAGAGTGATCGAGAGTGTTTTAAGAATGTACTGATTTGTATCCTAGGAAAATGGATGACGATATTGTGATATAAAGTTCCTTCAGTGTAGGTTGTATTTAAAGAGTTGATCACACATAGTTTTGTGATTACTGTTTCAACAAACATGTTATTGTCTTGTAGTAGATACTCCTTATTGACCTTGTGATATCAGAGTTGTTGGATGGTTGTGTCGACATTTACACGTTGTGTCAACTAGTATCAGATTTGTTCCAACAACACGAATGACCATTTGGTGAATGCCTTACTTAAATGTTGTCACTCCTGAAACATTATGGTAATTTCGTTGTGTAGTCTGAGAGCGGGATAGTTTCTATAACGGGTTGGTTGTTGCAGCTCCTAGCCCCTACATTAGAAAGTGAAAGTCACACTTGAAAAGATAAGAGAGAATATATATAAGATTAGTGGTTAGTATAAAAAAGTTAAAAGAAAAAAAAAGATTAAAAATAATTTTCAAAAGTTAAAAAAAAATGTTTATTAATAATTAAATAATTCGGTTAGAGAATAACTAAACCAGGACTATAAGTTCCATAAATGATTTCCCCTTCGGGACTAAATGTCTTTGTTATAAAATGGAGATGGAGTATCTCTCAACCATTAAAAAGGAAAAAAAATCAATTGCCAAATTTTTTTACAATTCCACATTGCAAATAAAAATGTATACAATACACATAGACATGAATATATGTCACAAATTATGAAGCTAGACCATGAACAAGAAAAATCACATGAGAAAATATTAGAACAACAAATTCTAAATCTCAAGAATAAATTTGACAAAAACTATAAAAAGACAAATAAAAGTACTCACTTAAAAAATCATAAACATAAAGTAAATATGAAGTATAGGAGAAGAAGCAAAGTTTTCAGAAGTTAGAACAAGACAATGGCAAGATCTCACAAAGAAACCCAAGAATAAGTTATTAGAAAAAGATCAAGAAGCTTCTAGTTTAAAGAACCTTAATCAGAGGTTGATTGAAAAAATAAAAAAATTAAAAGAGGCGCAATAAAAAAACCTCAACCTTAAGAAAAAAATTGAAAAACCAAAGAACAATGAAGAACTTTTATGTTTACAATAATCGTAATCAAAGCTTACTTACGAAATGAAGAAAAGTCATTACAAGAAATGGTAGAGCAACTTACCAAGAAGGAATCAAAGGTCGATAAAGGAACCATGATCGAACTCATTGAAATAGTGACATCATTAAAAGAAAAAATATGGATCTCAGATAGGAGAACCTATACAAACTTAGTTGGCGCTCAAATTCTGAAGAATGTTTCTATTGACAAATCACTACAAACATCAAAATAAGATGGTTCCAAAGAGCATTCACAAAAGATTATGGTGCTTTATCGTCATCCAAATCACAAGAATTGATATGAACAACAAATCAAAAGATACATAAACTTGATCTTTTTCTTTCTGTCAAACAAGCTACAAGTGTGAAAAAAGAAGAAAGACAAAATCAACAACTTGGGTGGAAATCTAAAATAAAAAATTCATCTAAACAACCAATCAACAAAAAGTTCCAGTAACTATCAACTTGGAATGGACCGATTCACAACCATTTCAACAATTTTACTTGGGAATTCATAGTTCATATCGTCTCAGCTCGTCAACTATCGTAGTTACAAGCATACAATATTTTAGAAGACATTGGAAGTTAGAACGAGAATTAAAAATGAAGCTTTTTAATAATGATGTTTTAATTACAAAGGATTTTTAAGAGGGAGACAATGTAATATACATAATATGTACAAATATTAAATAGTTATAATAATAATTAGTTAACAGACATATCTTAATTAAGAGGTATGATCTAATGAAAGGGAATGGCATATCATCTATGGAGGCTAGTCAATGCATATATATATTTATGAATTATTTATGTTATTTACACTTAATATTTATTTAGTAACAAATTGTGTTCATTATAAGTTATTTTAATACATATATTGAGACCCATTAAACATTTTTTCATTTTTTGTTAGAGAATGAGGCTCATATCCATGAGTTGTTCATCTCATGAGTATGATTTGAGAATTTAAGACTTAATAGATATTGAATGAATCTTTAGGTTTAAAACATGCATTCTAAGAGATATAATAAAATATTACTAGTTAATCATTTTGGAGAAAGATATATTTACAACTCGCCTCATACACTACAACCTATGTAATTATGATTGAGTTAAATTCAAAATATGTTTAGAAGTAAAATTAATATACCAAAAATCATCTTTAATATTACTAAAAATATTAGTATTTTTAATATATAAATATACTAAAAAAATATAAATAAAATAAAAAATTTAAATTTAAATTAAAACTTTTATATATATAAACTTAATCTTCACTTTAATGTACCATGAATATTAGTTTAGTTTAACTAGAATTAAACTTATATGTTTAAAATTTAGAATTTAAATTTATATAAATATTTGTGTACTATAAATATATTAATTAAAATTTAAAATTTATATCATACCATGTTATAACAAGCTTTAACAAGTTTATTCATTATATCACTCTTAGATCTTATCGTGTTATAACAAGTTTAATATAATATAGTTAGGATATAGAGAGATTTTATTCATTAGGAAGTATAACATGTTTTCATTATAAAGTCATAAGCTTTATATATATATATATATATATATATATATATACCTACCACATATTCATTATAATGAAAAGTACATATGTATGATTTGAATATTCGGAATTAAAAAAAATATCGCAAGGTATTCGAGTAGAGCACATTCATATTAGTGGTATACATTTTCTTCCCCAAAGAAATATAAAGTGAGTATTATCATTCCGAATACGTTTTTAAGTGTAGTTTCCAAATATATATATATATATTTTTGGTAAGGTATTGTTATAGTTTTATTGATGGGTGACTTGTATGCATAGGTGTTTATATTCATTCAAGATTCATTCAAGTCTTGTATATACATGTATAGTTGATGCATCTTGCTCATTTAAAATTATAAAGTTTGATTAAACCACAAGGTTTATATGTTTGTGAATGCAGTTCATGTGCCTTACGCGGTGGGATTCTTAGCGATTCGTCCGGGTGATGATATTGGTGCCATGCCAGATTATTCTATTCAAACATATTTCAGTAAAGATGATTTATTATTTATATCAGAATAGGGTTTTTAGCGATCGATATTTCTTAAGCACCTCATTCATCCAAGTGGTGATATAGTTAGTAAAAAAGAAGTAAGGGGGGGAAGGGGATTTTTTCATAATATTAAGGATCTAGTCAAATTTATTAGTATTTTCTTATAAGAGGTAGGTGAGGCTAAGGCTCAATCTATACATAGAGGAGCACCTCCTCACTTCATTTTCTTTGAGTTGTTTATAAAATTATTGTAAAAACTATGTAAATATTCATAGTTTCTAAGCATATAATTAAAAGGTTCTATAAATAGGATGAAGTGTCAAGTGAGTAATGACTCATTGTAACCAAATCCTTGATTTGTGGCAGTATTCGATGGGATTCAAAATATCTAACTGGAGAGTCATCTCTAGGATATACTCGAACTTCTCTTTTAGGAAATAGTTTCAGAGATTATAGCAATTAGTTTTTATGAGTTAGAAGCATTAACTTCAAGTGTAACTACTTTGTAAGCCTACAGGCGAGAGAGACAGAGTGTAGGTGAGTTAGGAAAAGAGAACCAGGGAAGAGTATGCCCGTCTTTGTATGAATAAGGCCATTGATTGCGTATCAATTTTGTTTTAGATGAATATTTTGTATTAAATATGGAATTGGTGGCGTGAATTTATCCATGGATGATCAATTAGATGAGTGTTAAATGCTTCTTATAAATTCTTGTGCAATTTTTGAAATGGTGTTGATTGTATGAATTGCGATGATCGAGATGGTTTGGTGGTAGTTATTGGCTACATGATTATGTGATCCCTATGGAAATATTTGAATTGTTATTCTAGTAAATGAAATCAATACACTCTGTATGAAATCAATATCTCTGCAGGATATTTTGTCAAAACGGAATCTGTGGAAGTATGTGAAGGAGTGACTGGGTAAACAAAGTATCATAATCATTGTTTATGAGGTTGAATAAACTAAAATTCTGGAGAAATCGCCATAATTGTACAATTTATCATGAGGGTTTTCAAGTTGCAAGGCACGCTACAATGAGCTACATTGAATAGGGAGACGGTATGGAGGTTTGAACCAAGAATGAAATCAAAGACTAAAGAAGGAAATAACATTGAACTAGAAACCCATCAAGCCATTGCGTATGAAGTAAGTTGTAGTTCCAACACCAGTTTGAAACCTGTGTAAATCGAGCAAGAAATAATTCATTTCCAAATTTGTTATCAGTCGTTAGATTGTGGAATCAATGGTGTGATTTGCTTAACTTGCAAGTCAAATGAAAATTAGTACTAGACTTTGTGTCCATCATTGGATTAGATCTGTTGGCTCAAAAGGGTTATGCACAGATTGCAGATTAACGTGAGAGAAAAAGAAGGTGTTATGTGTAGTGTTATGGTGATTACCTTTCATTAGGTTGAAATCCGCCCAAGCAAGCTCATGCTATATGATTTTCCCATTGAAGTGCATTAGATTTGTGCAATGCTCCGCCTTGACCTTGTTCCCTAAACTATAATTACCTATTGTATATGCTTATTATTTTGGAACTTCGTCACTTCGATGACACTGTGGACATATGGACTTATTGTTTTGTGGAATTTATGTGTGTGTATGTGTATGATGTTAATATTATGAATTATGATCATGTGTCTAGCATGCAAATTTAATAGATAATCGTACGCGGATACCAATTTAAGTTATGTGTTGAGTAAATGTATGATGTCAGATGCATGGTACAAATGATTATAGTGTTGTTAGTATTAAAAAAATATGTATGTATATGTCAATGATTGCATGATATTGCACAACATTTTGTTATGAGACTAACTGACATGATTAGAAGAGCTAAGGGATAGTTGAGCCCTACCAAGTGGAAGTACCTCGACGATATGATTTCCAAAATAGATATAGTATGAGAATGAATCATTATTTTTATTTATAATTCTTGTTATTATTATGATGTGTGGAGTTTCAGGAAACTCAACCTCTCAATTTGGTTATTTGATGACAAAACTTGAGTACACAGTCACAACGTAGTCACTATGTCGATATAGACATAGTCTCGTGTTCCATTAGTGGGGGTGGAGGCATTACCCACTGTTTATCCTCTAAAACCTAGAGTCATGGGAGATTTTTGCTACAACATGCTCCCTAAGGTGTGTGATGATGACTAGTGGGTGCTTCTTGGGGAAGCTTGGTCGATGGAGTCAACACTTCTGCTTACGGGTTCTAACTGGAATTAGATCATGTAGTTGACGCTCCAGGGAAGTCCAACAGAGGAAGGATAGGATGTGGAAGTTAGTTGTGAATTATATAGAATGAAGTAGGTAGATAGGAATGTCGTGGAATTTTTAGAAGGGGAACTGATTAACTGTGTGTTCAAACCTTTGCTTAATTATTTTGTTGTGTTTCTGTATATTATGTTGGTGACATAGCATATTATGATATGAGTTAGCGACTAGACATTTCAAATTCATGTTTAAGTAACCGTTGACAAATAGTAAATTGTGTGATTATGTGTGATGTGTGGTCAAGTAGTATTGATATACCTACACAAGCTATGTAAGCATTAGCTACGCTTACATAGATCATATACATATGTTGTATGAATTGTCTAATGCACTATAAAAAATATGGCTTGGATGCATACGGTTGTGAATGATCACATTATAAATACTATTACCTATCTTAGTTATGAAATGATATTGTTACATCAAGATTATAAATTAATGGTTAATTAATTGTGATTAGGGTTAATTATTAATTATGGTTGATAATGTTAATGATGATTAATAATGATAATAAGAATTGGTGTTAACTTAATTGTCGATGAAGTGCTTGATCACTATATGATAAATAAGTATTAATGATCTTAATTGGTTGAAGATCCTAGTTTATTAATAATAATGGTGTAATAATATTAATTATATTATTATTAATTGATCTATTGTATATTAATTGTGTATTAATAAGGTTAATTAGTGTTAATAAAGTGATAATTAACTTGATTAACAAATGTTAATAATGTTTATTAGTGTTAATAAGATTATTATTAACTTGATTAATGCATATTAGTTAAGTCTTAATCGATATTACGCTTTCAAGAACCTCAGACCCTTTCACCTAGTACCAATACTCATTACACTTACTCATTACACGCCTTCCCATGGCTTACATTGTTCGGGCTTAGGTGATCCAACTGATGGATGATGTAGCAACCATGTGAGGAGCGACAAAGTTTAGGAACTCATACTCATTTAAATGTCTTAATTGTAACTAATGTTGATTCTGGCATATGGAACTAGTTAAATAAATTACAATCTGTACATGGAAAAGAGAGTTAGTTCAATAATAATTAATAATTAATTAAATATTAATTATAATTATATATTTTATGTTAAAACATACTAAAAAGGAATAAAACTATGATGTGTGAAGTAGTTGTCGGCAGACTTGTTGGTGAAGTAAATTGTTATGTTTATTAAAATGATAAACCTATTATTCTAATAAATTGTGTTGAATTGATGCTGAAATCATATGGTAGATACTTATGTACTAAATGTAATAAATTTGCATTGACAATCAAAGTTTAAGAGGCAGTTGGATAAACAGTCATATGGCCATCAGAGTTTAAGAGGCAGTCGGATAAACAGCCATATGGCCATCAATGTTTAAGAGGCAGACAGATAAACAGTCATATGGCCATTTAGTTCCATAGAAAATCCTTTCTTATCCATATAGTTCAATGAGAAAAAAAACTTACATTTTTCTAGGTAGTTAAAACACAATGCAAGGCCTGGACAAAAATGCATTCCTAATCATAAATTATGCATTTAGTTAAAAGGACGGACCAAGTTTCTCACCCTAAGAATGTGTAAAGGCAGAGTAAATTTTAAAAATAACCGTAAGCATTGTACAATACTCCAACCTTATAGTCACGTGTTTGCAAAAATGCTAAGGGGAATCCCACGAGTTGTATGGTAGGTGCTTAAGACGTCCATATCCAACGTTGAGCGCACAAGCATGGAGCATCCATGGAACAACCTGCTTAATCTTTTCTTTATGAAAGCACACTAATTGATAAACCAAGCCCCAAGATAGGCCCACGAGTCCATAGTTCTTGCATTGTTCCCATGGATAGGGAGGAAAAGCAGTCCACCTTACACGGCTACTTAGGGGGCTGGCTACCGAGCAACCTTCAGCAAACCTGTAACCAAAAAAACATAACCTCTGTGGGAAAAATAAACAAAGTGAGGAGAATTCACTTAAGAAGCATGCATTGGTTTGAGTTAAAGGGAGGCAAAGCAGTCCACCTTACATGGCTACTTAGACCCTCTCATGAAACCCTAAGTTGATATAAAAAAAACCATAGGGTAGTGACTGTGTAGAGCTCAATTGCTGAGATAGTCAAAAAGTTCAACGTCGAAAATGATAGAAGCGAGGAGGGTTACCCCTTTTTGTTTCCTTTGTTCGCTATGGTGTTGTGGGAGTGCCTAGGAAGGCTGTGTGGCCTTCATGCGAGCGTCCTCATGGGAAACCTACCTGGTACTAAATTGTGTGTAATAAAAATTTAATTTATATTTAATTATAATATATATATATATGGGGGGCAAGATGGAGCTATGCGGCAGGATTAGGTCTGGATGCGAAGGAGCGAGGAGCAGTTTTAACTCTTAACATTTTTTGAAAGGATGAAAGATGATTAATAACGGTACAGAAGCAAGGGGAAAGACGCATAAACCATGTATTCTGAAATGGTGGACAATGGAGAAGACGAGGAGGATAGCCCGATATTTTGCACCCAGGAAGAAATGATTTCAAAGCGCACGACAGAGGTGGCACAGGAGGAAAACATAATGGGGAAAAATATGCCACTAAGAACCTCGCCAATCCATAATTCGAATGACGGAAGGAAATCGCAGGACAGGATGAAGATGACGAAAAGGGTTATCAAAAATCGACGTGGGATGAAGGCACGTAAAGATAACCCAGAATTAATCGTGGGAAAGGACATATCGTTGGAACAAATCCCCGATTTCTTATCACAAGCATTGGTAGGTCGTTTCTGTGGTAAGATAGTCACAAGAGCTTCATTACAACACTGGATATCGACGAATTGAGGAGAATTGTTAGGATATGAACCAATTTTTTACTCATTGCCACGGGGTTGGTTTCTAATCAAAATTCAAAGTATGGAAGACAATAGCAAACTTCTAAATCAAAATTGGAAATGGGGTCCGTCCAGGCTGATAGTCAGGAAATGGACAATAGACTTCAACGCTTATAAAGAACCTCATAACATGCAGAGGATTTGGGTCATTTTACCTAGACTACCAGTGGTGTTTTAGCAGCCAAAGATATTCGAGGCCATTGGAAATAGGCTAAGGAAGTTTATATTAATGGAGGATAATTGGGAAAGAAAGCTGGATAGGAGATGTGCCATACTGGTTGAACTAGACTTGAGGAATGGTCTATATGAAGAACTTAAAATAGTGATGCATGGAAACACCTGGTGGCAATGGTTGGACTAATGGAAGATTCCATTCAGGTGTTTTAACTGAAGGGGGGTGGGACACATGCAGAGGGATTGTCCAAAAGCTGTCACAAAGCCTGTATACAAAAAGACATGGGTAAAAAAGGAAAAACCAATAAACAGAGACAAAGATACCAGCGTTGTCAAGGAGAAAGAGGACAGAGTGCAGAACATACATGAAGTACCTCAAGGAACGATAGACAAAGGAAAAAAGTCTGCAGACGATGGAAAGGATGTTGTAGAAAACATGTCGGGTGGCAATGAAGAAAGAACGGTAGAACCGATGAAACTAGAGGAAAATGATGCTATCAAAGGTGATGAAGCAAAGAAAAGTCAACTTAGCCTTCCAACAGCCACAGGAAATCGAGAAGCAGGGCCATCGCATCAGGACAAAGGTACTCTTTTTCCCTCCCCTGAGCAGGTTTCCTCTTTAAAAGTTTTACCTGAGGAAAAATAGTCCTTACCTTCAAAACAAAAAAAAACAATTTCAAGAGAACTTATGAGCTTCGACCCCGAAACTCTCCTTCAAACTCTCAGGCGAAGAGGTATCCATTGGTGGTTTGGCCCTTAATTCCTCTCAGAAACCTAGACTGGGAAGAAAAACCTTATTGTCCAAAGCACAAGTTCAAGCAGCGATAGATGTCAAACAAGGAAAACAATCTACTCTTAAAAGGGCGCCTCTTAGAGTTTTGGCCCCATAAGGGGGCACTTTATGTTGATTTTATCCTACAATTCAAGAGGGTTGGGGGGGACCTCAAAAAAAACCACCCTAAAAATTTTGTTTAACAACCATAAACCTTCAGTCATAATGATCCAAGAAACAATGCTAGAGGGGTCCAAAGAAGAAACCATAATCAAAGAAACTCTAAAAAACTGGGAAGTGGAGAGCCTAGATGCAGAAAGGCATTCAGGTTTAATAACAGCCTTGAGCCCGATTCTAATCAAAACTAATTCAAGGAAATTGGATTCATCCATTGAAACAAAGATTATCGATCAAGAGACATATATAAATTTTACACTGGTAAATGTTTATGGACCCTTTTTCGAAAGGAAGGCCTTTGGGAAAAAAATCAGTTTAAGTGGAGTAATGAATCAACTAAATGTCATATTAGGGGTGGATTTGAATTTAGCTATAGCACCTGGAGAAATCTGGGGAGAAAATGCCAGGCAATATTCCCTTGCTCCCTTCTTCCTGAACCTCTTTGAAAAAGAACATTTGGTGGATGTGGCTCCCCTAAAACTAGAACCGACATGGAGAAACAAGAGGGGAGGCTCTCAGGCCATATCTAAAAGGTTAGATCGTTTCTTGATCAAAGAAAACCTGTTAAATGAGAACCTAATTATAAAATCGTCAGTTGAGATAGGAGGAAGTTATGATCATAGACCAATTTCTTTATTAATATCATCACCTGAAAAGAAACCACCAGCCCCTTTCAAATTTAATCCCTAGTGCCTAGAAGAAGAGAAATACAAAGATCGAATTATAAATGCCTGGAATACTGTAATAAGAAGTCCAAACTGTGGTGCAATGCAATAGTTTGCTCATAACTTAGCTAGGGAAAAAAAAATCACAAAAGAATGGGATAAAACACACCAAACCTCTATACAAAAAGATCTGAAGGAAACAGAAGAAAAAATAGAGGATTTGTTCCAAGGAAATGAGGGAGGGGTTTTCAGTGTGGAAGAAAATGAAGCAATGAAGGACTTGGAAAAAAAGAAAGAAAAACTTCTGGAAATTGAAGAAAAGGAGCTAAGGCTCAAAAGCAGATCCTTATGGCTTGAAGCAGGAGATAAAAACTCCAATTTTTTTCACAACTATGCAACACATAGGAGAAACATTAATACCATCTGTGAGATAAAGAATCAGGAGGGAGTTTTAGTGCGCACCTTTGAGGAAAAAGCAGCAGTGGGCATTAGTTTTTTTCAAAATATTTTTAAAGAGTCACAAGGGTGCCCTATACAGGAAATCCTGGAAGTTTTGGGGTTCTTCCCAAGAATGGTATCTGATGAAATGAATGAGAAACTTACCAAGGATATCTAGTAATACTCTACACTCCTTTCAAAAAGGAAAAAGTCCGAGGCCTAATGGTTCTACTGTGGAATTCTACTCGGGGTTTTATGACCTGATAAAAAAGGACATACTAGAGGTGGTAAGAGAATCACAAGAATCAGAGAAAGTTCTGTTAGGATTATTAATCCTCCCTTGACCATATTGTCTATTAGATTATATTTGCCTAACTTAGGAACCTTAATTCATTATTTGGGTCCACTAATACCATTGGGTCCACTTGGCCTAATGGGGCCACCTAGATCAGTTACTAGAGTGTGGGGAACACTGCTAGAGGTTAACTCCCACTTACTGCATGTGCATGCATCAGTTTGGGTGCCTCCTAGACTAGTCCCTACATTTTAGGAGCAACTGGGAGTCCCAACACCAACCTCCATCAGTTAGGTGGATTTGGAACTAGTTAGTATTAGTTAGCCCCCAGTTACATTCAGTTACTTCAAAATCAGTTAGCTAGCGCTAGCAATGCATGGATAATGCATGGCTACATGGGGAGGAGAGTTTTTCCTACCTACCAAACTCATTTGCACCAAGTTAACTAGATGTAACTGATTGATTGAGTTGTTGGACATTAGGGAGCTGATCTTTGGACTCAAACTTTGTGAGTTACTTCACAATCAATTAGATAGCTCTAGTAATGCATGGTTTCATGGGGAGGAGCATTTTTTGTACCTACCACACTCAGTTGCATTGATTTAACTAGCTTACACTGATTGATTGAGTTATTGGACATCAGGGAGTTGATTTGTTGGACTCCAATATTGATTGATAGACCATGAGTTAGAGATTTAGTTAGATACAGTCAGATCCACTTGGTAGATTCGAATCTCTACCTAATGCATTCGAATTCTTCCTATTTGTAACCAATTGTACATTGGATTTATTATTTTGAATGATACTGTAAATTCATGAGCAATACTTGTATGTTTCCTGTGTGGTTTGTTTTGTTCAGTTTGTATCTTCACTCTCCATTCTTTTGTTGCAAACATTATTAGAACTATCTGCTTGAAGATCTAAATGGCATGCAAATTCTAATATGGTATTAGAGCCTTCTCAGGCAGGGTTTCATGCTTGTTTCTCGCTGGTGAGGAAAATCATGATTCTAACAGTTCATACGTTTTAGTGTTTTTGCAGTGAAATCGACAGATGCTACATAGCTTGTGTGAAACTTTGCAAGTCTTCCAGCCGGAGAAATTATGAGTTCACATACTCCTGAACCACGGATCCTCACAACTTCCAATTATCTTGATTGGAAGGTTGATATGCATCTATCCTTGCACAAGCATGGCTACCACTGGATCATACATGGATGGGAGGCTGAACCTCATCAGCCTCTTGAGCGGAACAAGTTTCTGAACTGTTGTGATGAAGCATTCAGGTACTTATGTACTTATATATCGAGAGATATCCTCTTCCACCTAGAAGGATTGAGGACTCCCATAGAATCTGGGGAGAAGCTTGATATCTTGTTTAAAAAACAAGATGAGCTTCGGGGATACATTCTAGAGAATCAGTTGGTATCTTTACATCCCAGCAGTTTCAAGAATATTGGGCAATTCTTTACTAAAATCAAGTCTCTAGTACTTCAATGTAGATAGTGCAGAATAGAGCAGAAGGATGAGCAGAACTTCCTTTCCATACTCAACAAACCAGGATCTGAGTATTCTGTATTTGTTTCCATATTTCATTCCAAGTGGGAAAGCTTTCTTGATTGGAAAATTTCTTCATTAGATTCTTTTTTCGAGTCCTTAATCAAGGAGCAAGACAAGTTGATTTGAATGGGAGTCATCAAGACCTCTAAAGATCAATCTTTCTTAGTTACTGACTCTTACAAAGCGCAAGCAAAGGGGAAATCAAAGAACAAGGATCCAAAAGCAGCTAATTCGAATCAGGAAACTTCCGAAAGGGCCCCCATCTCTAAGAAGAAAAAGAAAAAGTGTCCCTACTGTATGAGGGGTTTTCATCCAGAAGACTCGTGCATGAAGAAGACCCTCAACCAAATGAAATCTCTATGTGTTCAGAACAATATTTCCCTTCCACAAAGAGCAGTGATGTCAAATGATGAAGAGGAGACTGAAGAAGATGAGATATGCTTGCATGCAAGCCTCTCTCCGTCGAAGGCTTATGTGATAGATTCCAGAGCATCCAGTTGCTTCCATGGAATCCTTCATCATTTTCCCTTTATTAGGAGGACCTAGCAGTCAAATGAGAGATGACACTAAAATCCCAGATGTTGAGAGAGGTTCAGATAAAATCCAGCATGATGATTTCATGCCCACTCCTAAAGAAAAGCAAATTGTTGAAGATGAAGAAGAAGCAGATTTTTCCCTACACTCAATTCGAATGGAAAAAGTATCCATGAAGTGACTCCTTCTCTTGCTTCTCCAGAAGTGTATGAGATATCTCATATCTTATCTCCTCACATGTCTGATCCAGAAGAAGACATTCAAATCTCTGTTTGTGAAGAAAAACACTCATGCCATTCTTTGCAAAAATTCTCCAGTAATTCTTTAAAGTTTGTGCATAGTTTACCGGTGACTGTTTTAGAAACGGTAGAGGAATTTGATTTCTATGTCTATAATAATGTTGCTGGTGTGCAGATATTTAATACCACTGATATTCTGCAAATAATATCATCTTATAAGAGTGATCCATCCACTCTCATTAATCTAGAGCTTACAGTAAATTTCTACAGGTTTGCATGCACCAAAAATCAGAATTTTGAAGAAGGAGAAAATTGTGCATCTACCGTCTCGGTGGAGCAAAGTTTTGAATCTGATATGAATATTTTTGGATCTGATTTATTTTCTGATTTGATAAAATGTGATTTAGGTTACAATATTCAAGATATTTCAGTATTGCTTATAACTAGTTTCACCAATTTTGGTGTGACAAATCAAGCATCGCAAGTCTCTTTCAATTTTGTTGTTGAGGATTCGATGTTAGTTCTTTCTTATGAATTTGCTGATATCAGATTTTGTGAATTATTGGATATTTCTGAAGCTATATCATATTATGGAGCTCAAGCATTCGCTCTCCACAGTCCCAGGGCTTCTCTACCTTTGGTCACATGCTCATCTCCTCACATAACTAGTAAAGAGGGAGACATTCTGCAACTACATGGACACTTGCTCCTAACACTTGGGGCTGATTTTACCACTCATTGTTTGTTGTTCAAGGCTGACATATATCAAGTTATTGGTTGTTCCTCACATGGTTTAAATTCTCAATAAATTTTACTCTCTCTTCAGTTGATTTCAGGTGCTCTTCATGGGTCCAGTTTTCACCGTGCAGCTGTTTGTATTTCTGATTCAGTTAAGTACATTGTTCTTCTTCCAAAGAGGAATATTCCTCCAGACATAAGCATGTTTTTTGGAATTCATGGGTTCACCTGCATAGAAGAACTAAGATACTACTGTTGCATAGTAGCAGCGAAAGTTTTTCACAAGTTTATTTTCAAAATTTGTATTCCTGCTTATTTTGAAGGGGGGGGAGGGGGGTTCCCATGAGGTTTTACCCTATTTCCTCATTTGTATTAAGCATAATTATTTGGGTGACCTATGGTCTTGTTACCAAGGCCCATAGTTGTCCAAGTTAGGATTTAGGGGGGGTGTTAGGATTATTAATCCTCCCTTAGCCATACTGTCTATAAGATTATATTTTCCTAACTTAGGAACCTTAATTCATTATTTGGGTCCACTAGTACCATTGGTTTCACTTGGCCTAATGGGGCCACCTATATCAATTACTAGAGTGTGGAGAATACTGCTATAGGTTAACTGCATGTGCATGCATCAGTTTGGGCGCCTCCTAGACCAATCCCTACATTTTAGGAGCAATTGGGAGTCCCAACACCAACCTCCATCAGTTAGGTGGAGTTGGAACTAGTTAGTCTTAGTTAGCCCCCTATTACATTCAGTTACTTCACAATCAGTTAGCTAACGCTAGAAATGCATGGTTGCATGGGGAGGAGCGCTTTTCCTACCTACCACATTCAGTTGCACTGAGTTAACTAGTTGTAACTGATTGATTGAGTTGTTGGACATCAGGGAGTTGATATTTGGACTCAGACTTTGTCAGTTACTTCACAATCAGTTAGCTAGCGCCAATAATGCATGGCTACATGGGGAGGAGCGTTTTTCCTACCTACCACACTTAGTTGCACTGAGTTAACTAGCTTATACTGATTGATTGATTTATTGGACATCGAGGAGTTGATCTGTTGGACTCCAATATTGATTGAGAGACCATGAGTTAGAGATTCAGTTAGATACAGTCATATCCACTTGGTAGATTCGAATTGCTACCTAATGCATTCAAATTCTTCCTATTTGTAACCTATCGTACATTAGATTTATTATTGTGAATGATACTGTAAATTCCTGAGCAATACTTGTTTGTTTCCTGTGTGGTTTGTTTTGTTCAGTTTGTATATTCATTCTCCATCGTTTTGTTGCAAACATTATTAGAACTATCTTCTTGAAGATCTAAATGGAATTCAAATTATAATAAGTTTTGGGGAGCTTAAATGCAGCCTTTTTGACACTGATACCAAAACAACAGATACCCCAATCCTTTGATGAATTCAGGCCTATATCTTTCTGCAACATGATATATAAAATCATTGCTAAGGTGCTAGTTCTAAGACTCAAACCAATTCTAAGAGAAATCATAACTGGAGAAAAATTTGGTTTCTTAAATAACAGGAAGATTCATGATGTTGTGTCATTAGCACAGCAAACAGTCCATACCATTAAAAAGGAAAAACAAAGAGCTTTTTCACTGAAGTTAGATTTATCAAAGTCCTATGACAGGGTAGGCTAGACTTTTGTAAGATTGTTACTGATAAAAATTGGAGTAGCTTTGGAGGTGGTGGAGTGGATAATGGGATGTTTACAATCCACCTCATTCGTAGTTATAATTAATGGATCTCCATCCAATTTTTTCAGACCAACAAGAGGTATAAGATAGGTATGTCCACTATCTCCATTCATCTTCTTACTAGTGGCAGAGGCCTTAAGCAGGATCATCCACAAAGCCAAAGCAGAAGGTGCAATAAAAGGCATCAAATTCTCTGCTACAGAGGAGGTAACCCGTACTCTATTTGTAGATGATGTACTCTTGTTTGGAGAAGGATCCATCAGGAACCTTGAGGCCTTTTTGGCATTGATAGACAAGTATAAAAGAGACACAGGGATGGTGGTAAATGTGGAAAAATCAAACCTCATTCATAATGAGTTCCCTGAAGACATGATATAGAGGACAAGGGAGCTTATACAATACCAAACAACCCCTGTTGGAGAATGTTTTAAATACTTGGGTTTTACTTTAAAACCTAATCATTACTCCTTTCAATATTGGGTATGGATCTACAAAAAGATTGAAAGCGGGATAAACATATGGGAAAACCGGTCATTGTCCAGAGGGGGAAGACTCGTTTTGCTAAAAGTAGTATTGCAGAGCATTCCAGTTTATTGGGCCTCAATTGCTTACATTTCTAAAGGAATATTAACAAAAAAAAGAAAGTTGTGCTTCTCTTTCTTATGGACAGCCAGCAAGCAACTAGAAGGAATTGCACTGGAAAAATGGAATACTTTAGCAAGGCCAAAGGAATTAGGTGGATGGGGCATAAAAAATATAGAGATGTTCAGAAAAGATTTAGATACCAAAACTATGTGGAGATTTATACAAAAACCTGAAACACTATGGGGCAGGTTCATTTTAAACAAATATTGATTAGACAAAAGCCTCATAGAATGGCTAAGAAACCCAAACAAATCATATAAGAATGGCTCCATAGGGTGGAAGGCAATGGTATTGGAATATCCCTTAGTTGGACAATGGATAGCGTGGAAGATTGGTGATGGAAGGCAGGTCATAGTGGGAGAAGACCCTTGGATTGGCGCAGGGGGAAACTACAAACTCACACCACATTTAATTCAACATCTAAGGTCATTATGAATATTCACTTTGGCTGATGCTTGCAGAGATTCGACCTCTAGAGGACAGAGTCAGTGGAAAAACTCCCAGGATTTGGGACTAGTAGGAGAACTTGGGGGATAATGGAATAGATTTCTTAACCTATTAGTCACAAGTTTCATTCATCTTGGGATTGAACCAGACAAGCTGGTATGGACAAAAAACCCTAAATTGGGGCAATAC
Source organism: Pseudotsuga menziesii (assembly GCA_001517045.1). Classification (NCBI taxonomy): domain Eukaryota; kingdom Viridiplantae; phylum Streptophyta; class Pinopsida; order Pinales; family Pinaceae; genus Pseudotsuga; species Pseudotsuga menziesii. The sequence goes on from LPNX010648168.1 coordinate 916,544, forward strand.
ACTGCCAAACTAGGGTATCAAGCATCTTTCGAAGAGCAAGCAAGAGGAGAGAAACAGTGGTGGTGGAAAAGGATTTGGAAGATACAGAGCCCTTTAAAAACTATAATCACAATGTGGTTATCTCTTTCCAATAAAATACTAACATGGGAAATGTTACAAAAACGAGGTTTTGAAGGACCGGGTTTATGCTCTTTGTGTAGATCAAGTGATGAAACAAACTCACATATGTTCACCTTCTTTCCATATGCAGGCAACGTATGGATGGGCGTGGTAGGAAAGCTTTCAGCGGACAGAGCACATGAAAAAACAAATGCTACTCTAGAGGAAAGAACCAAATCATGGTGGCACGATGAAAGGGTAGGTATATTTGAAGCATTTCTGGTTTTGTTTGTTTACAGTATTTGGGAAGAAAGGAACAGATCCATTTTCAACAACTCATGGACTCCTCCTGACATCACCATTTCACTATTAATGAGCAAGATTCAAGAACAAAAGCTTGACAGTGTCACCTCCAAAACAAGAATTATCAGAGCTCCAGTAATAAACAGTGAAATTCCATGGGCCTATTTCGACAGAGCCATTCAAGGAGAGCCTCCATTAGGAGGAGTAAGTGTAGTTGTTTATTTTTCAACAAAAAGAAAAATGCTAGTAAAATATGTTGTGGGTCAAGCTACTAACAACAAGGTTGAAATTTCAGCCTTATGGGAAACCTTAAAAGTGACCAGAAGTAACCAGATTCGGGACATATAGATTTTTGGCGACTCTAAAGTCGTGGTATATTGGGAAAATGGGAAGAACATCATTCGAGCTCCACATTTACAACACCTTCTTGCTGAAATTCAGGAATTGAAATCCAAGTTCAGAAGGATATCATTTGCTCATATTTATCGGGAGTTGAATGCGGAAGCCGATTCACTCTCAAAGCAGGCAGTAGCATATCAACCAGGATTAATGAAGACAGAAGAAGTGGCAAAAGGCACATCAACCTATCAATATGAAACGATATAAAAAATTAGAAGCAATTTTTTTGGCAATGTATGCATGATAAAGACAACAAATTTTTGTAATGAACAGTAAAGGCTACAGATCTGTTTTGTAATTAAGAGATGTAAGCTTTATAGAACATCCCTTCTATGACAAAAGGGCTGAGAATGTTTTGTCACAAGAACTCAAGGGAGGTTCTTTTTTATGTAAGCTCGTCAGAGCAGTTCATGTTTTATTCTATGAATAAAATGGTTTTTTTCTTTGAAAATATATATATATATATATATATGGGGTAATTTGAAAAGGGGTAGTTGGGATTGATGGCATGGAAATATTTTCCCACTGTGGTGTCTTCTTAAACTAAATCAGATCTAAGACAAATTAAGTAACATATGAGGTTTTCTGCAGGGAATCAAGACAAGTGTGACTCTAGTGGTAGTTGTGGTCATTGGTGATGGCCTAAGCCGTGAGGACGACATGAAGCCATGCACGTGCCCAGAGACATAGTTTTTTAATCATGATTCACTACAATGGATTCAATGTAGGGATGTAGTAGTGCCTTCATACGCTTACCCTTTTAGGAATTTTCCTCGATATCAGGTAAAGCTTGTTTATGGGCAATGAAATAAATAAACTCACTCAGTCTGTAGGTATGAGTATGTGTTTAATTGTGATCTAGAAAAAACTTGAACCATTTATTAATGATTACTTATGCCATGATATAGGATCAATATGGTAAGGATGCGAGTATGTCGTGGATGAGGCTGGGGGCGACTCCTGAGTAGAAGGTGTCGGCACCATCGTCGAAGACAATTCTCAAAGATGAGATTCTTATTTCAGATTTTATGGAGAAGTTTCAAAGTCATATTTATAATTACATAAATCACTCCCATAGGTCTAGGTGGAAAGATTAAGAATTCAAACATTCTTGTGACGTATTTGAGTTGGGCACAACCTTATCAGTGGTAAACTGTTTTGAGATTCACTACACATTTTCTCCTCAGAGAAAGATATAGACTGAGTATGATCACTTCGACTAGGTGTCTATATTCGTACATGTATTGTACATACATGCTTAAGAAAGAATTGATGGTAGGGATAGCACTCCTCAGTCACGAAAGTGATTAAGGAGTAACATTTGTATGTCAGTGATGATCATGAGCATGACACTTTGTCCGTTCAACACTGCTTTGGGTTGATTTATGATTCATTCAGAAATAGAAGTGTAACATTTACTAAATAGTGGATTTGGTCAGATGGGTGTGCAAGGCAGTGCAAATCGTCATTCTCTTTTTACTGGTTGAGTCGCCTTCACAAAGATACAAGAGTCCAACATGCCTAGATATTTTTTTAAACAGGGCATGGAAAGGGTGAACACGATGGCACAGGTGCATGTGTGAAACAAGCACTTCGGAGGTACCAAATGAGTCATGGTGTAACCCGACTCAAATGCTCTACAGAAGTAGTTGATTCGTGCACACGACATCTAGGACATCAAGGTCATGAAAAAAAAAGGCCGATGCGCAACTAAAAAACTCCAAACTCAATTAATAGGCTAATAACATGTTACATCATCATTTCCAAAAAACACTTGCTTGGTAGGACTTTATATGAAAAATTGAATTCCATGAAGGTTCTTTTGGGATGTTTCCCTTGGTGATGTGAATAGATCTATGCCATGGTATTGTGAGACCGTACTTGGTACGAGGGAATTAGATTATTTTGGAGTTTAAAGACATGGGTGGCATATTCATCATTAAAACAAGGAAGTATACTTTTTTTGTGAGTTTTGCATCGATGCAAAAGAATGTGGGAGTCATCACTGTGAAAATATTGTATATGTGAAACATAAAATCTCAAATCAAGAATTAAAACATAAATTATAAATTGAGATTAATAAATGCAAATTGAATTGGAAAATGTAATAATAACTTGCCTCCACGATTGATTCTGGTGGGTTAGGACCTTGGCGGTCCTGATGTCTATCACGAGAGGGTGGACCTCGTCGAGGACCAAGAACCAATGGCTCACTACGAAAGAGCTCATCCATGAATTTGGTCCCTTGCATGGAGCAATAAAAAACACCGTTTAAGTATTATTATACATTCAATTTATGACGTATAATATGATGTAACGTGAAAGCATACATAATTATACAAATATATACTTGTCATAGTGCATTGCATTTGCGATACAATCAAAATTATGCATCTCGAGCTAACCGAGCATACCCCCGTAAGGCCTCTACATCAAAAAAATGATTAGATCATCATCCACCCACTCTATCTCTAGTTGTTGAGGTGCAGGGGGTTGTCTAGATTTCTCTCCCTACACAACAACAATAGCACTTCCCATGAGAGTGAGTTGCGAGTCTGCAATCCCCTACATGGCCTCTGTAGCAAGCTAGGATGGATGGCTTATGTCCTCTGGCCTGATAATCATCTTGTCAGTAACTGATACCTACCTAGGAGGGGGTGGCATGAAAGCAAGGTCTCTACGAGTTCCAAGGCGCTGGTAGTTGCATCGCCTACTAGCACAATAGAATTCAGATATAGTGCTGGTGTAATTCAAGTGCATCTCTAGAACAAACTCTGCATGTACATGTTTTGCAAAGTATAAATAGACCTGTTCATGGTGGGGGAACATGCCCCACACTCCAATAAATCTATCATAAACATATGGTGTTGCGACCTCAAGTTTAAACTCCCTGAGTCTAAGTGACTGACCAGGAATAAATCAGGGGGGACGTCAAACAAAGTTCCTCTGATGTCATGACCTCTTGTAGCGGCTTTCACCGCGCCCCTTTTATCGGGATCCATAACATCTTGTATTCTCCTATGGCATGCAAAACACCAGGGTCCCACTCTCCTATAGAGCACCAGCAGATCATCAATTGTTGATAACATCATAAGCAACGCGCATCTAGTAGGAGAATCCTGCGTGAGTGTATAGACTCATGAGTGTACCCAGCCTCATTGGGTGGTAATATCAGCAAGGGTGATATGAGCAACCTTGTCATAACAATATCCCCCATGGGCACCTGTGGTCCAAGTAAAAACACAAATGTCAATCAAAACATATATCATAACTTCCAAGTGAAATTGAATGCATTCTATATTAAAAATTTACTAAAAATGTATCTAAATAAATAAATATGCACTTAATGTACTTGTGTCCTGTTGCACCTCCTCCTCCTTGGGATATGGATGTATATCATCAAGATGAACCAGTGCACTACCTCACCCGCCTATGTCTCCAGTGGCGGATGACCCTAGTGCGACCTCATGCCTCGATGAATGAGAAGGTTCACAAGCCATGCATGGGGGTCCACCTCAGATATTTTTGTGCTCTGTTGAGCATGAAGCAATGAACTTCACTTTGAAGAATTCTCTGCACATCGCATTACATTGTGACACATTTAACCACTTTTATATTTATTAAACTTAGGAGCAAGTGCTATGTATAATCAATTACATCAAATCATTAACATAAAAAAATAATTAATTAAAAACAAGTGGCTCTTAATAATACATATCTATATATATCATTTGCAATAAGAAATTTTTATTAAATAATATATATATATATATATATAATTAAGTTACAAAGATTAAAAATTTCAATTTCAAAAGTTTTCAAATGTAATTTTTTTTAATATTATCAGTTTTTGTCAACTTCAAAACTCCGGTGCTCTAGCTTAAGGACAATTTGTATGTAACGTGTGGACACATGTTTACAAGAGCTTTTATTGCAACCTTTTTCCTTTCAAGAAGAGCTACCATTCTACAAGGTAATTGTAATTTTACTACTTAAATTAAATAAATTAAATTGTTTTATGATTCGTTAATTTGTAATGTGTAAAAATTTTGTAAGTTAGTGTATATTATAAATTAAATATTTTGAAATTTTACTTAAATTTAATTAAATATTAAAAAATAAAAATAAAAAGTATAATTTTTAATAATCAGTTAATATTTATCATTTACAAAAACTAATAATATTTTAAATTTAAAAGTAATTA
>LPNX010648168.1:921630-941630 GCA_001517045.1 Pseudotsuga menziesii
TAATGAGAAAAATATTATAGATTTTTAAGTTAATTAGAAAAATATTATTTAATTGTTTAAGTTATATTTTAATTAATAATATATATTAATTATATTTTATTTATTTTATCAAATATATATATATATATAATATCTAAAATTTGATATTATAATCTTATGCCTTTTACCATGAGCATAACAAAAGAGCTTTAAACCTCATAATTTTTTGTTTAAAAGAGGAGGAAGAAGAGGATAAGTTAGCCATTGTCAAGACAGAACTTCACAATAGGTTACAAATTGAAACTACAGGTCTCATAGAAGCAAACAGGTTGGGGAAATAAATTGAAAATAAAGAAAGGCTAATACAAGTTACGGTTAGCTCTACTGAACAAAAAATAAACATACTCAGTAAGACATCAAGTTTAAAAGGCTCGGGTATATTTATAAATGAAGACCTCATTCTAGAGGATCAGGCTGAATTAAGAAAGGAGTTCCAAAAGGTAAAAGAAGCTAGGAAGGAGGGAAAATGGGCGTTAATTAGAAACAGAAAAGTTTTTATTAGAGATAGAAACCAAAAGGATAGTAATAAATATCAATTTGACACACTTCGGATCTTATCCTAGAACTGTCGAGGATTTCCATGGACTAAAGGCCCTAAGTTAAGTTGGATCCTGAGCGAAATTGATATTATATTATTGGTTGAAACTTGGGAACACTAGGAGTCGAAGGTCCTTGATATAGACGGATATGTCCTATGGTCAATATGGAATAAACGTTCATGTCGTAGAGGCATTGGGGGTATAACTTGTTACATTAGGAAGAACATATCCCCACATGTTAGGATTTATAAGAAGGACCCTTAAAACCAATTTATTTGGATAGAGATCATAGACATTAATGATGAAAAAACTTACATAACCATTTGTTATTTTGCCCCTATTAATTCCAACTTCTATAAAAAAACCCAAGCTAGATCAAAGTTGTACTTATGATCATTGATAGGTGAATTCAATGCTTGTTTAAGGAAGGAAGGAAATATCCTTTTGATGGGTGAATTCAATGCTCGAACTTCCAGTAACCAAGTTATTATTTTAAGCAACTATTCCAACCCTAATCCTCTTTGGTCAGACGAAGACCTTGCGCTATCTTACATGTACAAAACGAGTTCTGAAGATCTAGGTGAAAATTTATTCGGGTCTGAGTTGGTCAAATTTTGTAGTGCTCAAGATCTTATCATTTGCAACGGTCTCACAAAATGGCCAACCTCTAGCCAAATGACTTGTATCCATGGGCTTGTAAGTAGTATGGTATATTATGTTATATATTATATCCATATATACAACAAATTAATTGATTTCAACATATTCAACGACCATGATCCTGACTCTAACCATAGACCTTTAATTATAACTCTCAATATTTCCATGTATAGAGATCCCAAGGAGGAAAAATAGCATCGCCAAAAACACCTGATCTTCGATAATAATAATAATAAAAGCTGACATTTTTCTCCATAATCTAAAAAATGGTCTGGTTCCTTTATCTAGCATGGATAATATAGAAAATATCTACCATAATTTTTCTACAACCCTCTCGTCATCCATTAAAAAGTTCTCTATTGAAGTCTCGACTAAAACGAGCAATAGTAGAACCAACCCTTGGTATGATCAAGAGTGTAAAGATGCAAGAAAATAAATTAAGAAAGCTACTGCATATTCGATAAAAATGGACACGATAAATCACTACAAGGCCTTAATTAAAAGGAAAAAAAAGACATATCTAAGTAAAAGGCCGAAAAATATCCTACACCTCTACAAGGTGGCTCCTAAGAAATTCTGGAGGCAAATTCTAACTCACAAAACAAAAGAAGACAATAAAATTTCTTTAAAAGATTGGAATTCCTATCTTAAAATGCTTTATGAATCCCCGAATGGGAGAATAAGAAACAAGGAAAAACCTAATGCGGAGAATATTCTGGGAGGTGACAAATGTGGATCGATCCAACACCCATTGGGTGAACACAATGCATGGAACTCGACAGTTTCATTCAATTAGAAGCTGAAATAAATCGACCCTACAAATTTGGACAAGATTGAAGGCTTGCTTTTGTTGTTCTTGTAGCATTGATGAATGGGATGATTGTGAGTATACATATACGGTTGATACATGGGATCAAGTGACACTTGGCACCGATTTGAATGTGGTTAATGAAATAGACCATTTGTAAGATGACCAAACATATATTTCTACATACTATTTTCACATATTAGATCTCATACAAGCAGGCACAAAAAAGTAAATTTGCAGTACCTAAATCACTACAAGCCTTTACATTTAAAGAAATTTTATTTATGTTACATGCAAGACCTTTTATAAGAAATGTATTGTTAACTCGACTTATTTCCTTTCACAGGTCAGATATATGTAGTGGTTGCCTCAAAAAATAATGAATGGGGTTCTGACTATTGGTTGGTGTGTTGCTTAGAGGGGAAACAAACCATTCTCGAACCTGTTACAAATGATGAAAATAGTGAATACCCAACTAGATCGATGGTTATAAAAGGGGAGTACTTGACACTAGCAACACAATAGAAAAGGAAGGGTGGGAATGTATATCATGATTATAGACCAAGATCTATGGTATACCACTTCACTAACTTGGTAGTTTGTATAAACATCAATTTGCGCACACTTTCGAACAAAAATAGGTCACATATACAATAATTTCTACCTCATTTAGAGCATGAGATATTGATGGACACCATCAACAGCAGAGATGATCCAGATGGCCTAATCAAGTGACTGCATTGTCAGGTGTTACTAGATTGTCTAGTGTGTCTAGATTGTCAGGTGCGTTATTTAAACTTTAAAGTGCGTGCAGAAGCACAATTTCAATGAGTTAGCCTTTAGTTTATTCCCAATGTACTAACCTATTATTGACGAATACCATTCACATGCATCCTACTATTCATAGGATACTGGACAATATAAAAATGATCCTACACCCTCAGGCGAGTTATCTATAAATAATGTTTGCACAATTTCATTGGGTTCTCTTTATTTTATGATCAAAGTACTAATGTTTATCCTTTCATGTGCCTAGGATAAAAACATGATCTATGGCACATTGGAGTCACCAAGAACTACTGGTGTCTTTAGACACCACTAAATAAAATTCAAAAAATAACATGCTCTCAAGTTGTTGCAATTTACTTTTAATGTTTTTTTTTATATTAATGCACATTTAATTACATTGGTGGGTCAACTCTTGCAACTCTTGCATTGGTGGGTCAACTCTACAAAAAACTCCATTGTGCGACTATTGGTAGTGGTCCCATATCGGCCTTGCCCATACACACTTGCAGGAACCAACAACATGCAATTATGCTGCTCCGTTTGGTTTTTTGCTCCCGGACCGAAAGTCACCAAGTGTCCGTGAACCACATTTTGAGGCGACTTTCAACTCGACATAAATCAAAAACTGGAGGTCATATTGACTAACCGTCAACTCCATTTGTCTCCTGGCATGTGACTATATCTAGGGGCCCCTCTCCACCATGTTTGCATGGCCCGATGACTACATTATGCATTGATTTCATAAACTAGGGTTTTGCTCAATTTCCTTGAATGCAAATCTTGCATTGGTGGGTCAACTCTATAAAAAACTACACCGTGTGACTATTGGTAATGTCCCCATATCAGCCTTGTCCATACACACTTGCAGGATCCAACGACATGCAATTATGCTTCTCCGTTTGTTTTTTTTCTCCCGGACCGAAAGTCACCAAGTGTCCTTGAACCACATTTTGAGCCGAATTTCAACTCGACATAAATCAACAAACATAGGTTATATTGATGAACCATCGAATCTTTTGGTCTCTTGGCTCACATCTAGGGGTCCCTCTCCACTGTGTTTGCATAGCCCAATGACTACATTGTGCATTGATTTCATATACTATTGTTTTGCTCAGTTTCCTTGAATGCAACTCTTGCATTGGTGGGTCAACTCTGCAAAAAAATACACCGTGTGACTATTGGTAATGTTCCCATATCATCCTTTCCCATACAAACTTGTAGGATCCAATCACATGCAATTATGCTGCTTCATTTAGTTTTTCGCTCCCTTACTAAAAGTCGCCAAGTGTCCCTGAACCACATTTTGAGGTGACTTTAAACTCGACATAAATCGACAACCGGAGGTCAGATCATCGAAACGTCAACTCTGTTGGTCTCCTAGGATGTGACTACATCTAGGGGGGCCTCTCCACCATGCTTTCATGGCCCAGTGACTACATTGTTCATCAATTTCATAAATTAGGGTTTTACTCAGTTTCCTTGAATGAATATCTTGCATTAGTGAGTCAACTCTGCAAAAAAATCCACCGTGCGACTATTGGTAGTGTTCCCATACCGACCTTTCCCATACAAACTTGCAATATCCAATGACATGCAATTATGCCGATCCGTTTGTTTTTCAATCCCGAACCAAAAGTCACCAAGTGTCCATGAACCACATTTTGAGGCGACTTTCAACTCGACATAAATTGAAAATCAGAGGTCGGATCAATGAACCGTCGACTCCGTTGGTCTCCTGGAATGTGACTACATCTAAGGTTTCCTCTCCACCGTGTTTTCATGGCTTGATGACTACATTGTGCATTGATTTCATAAACTAGGGTTTTGCTCAGTTTTCTTAAATGCAACTCTTGCATTGGTGGGTCAACTCTGCAAAAAATTATACCATGCCACTATTGGTGGTGTTCCTATATCGTCCTTGCCCATACACACTTGCAGGAGCCAACAACATGCAGTTATGATGCTTCATTTGGTTTTTCGCTCCCAGACTGAAAGTCACCAAGTGTCCCTGAACCACATTTTGAGGCAACTTTCAACTCAACATAAATCGAAAATCGGAGGTTAGATCAATGAATTGTCAACTCCGTTGGTCTCCAGGAATGCGACTACATCTAGGGGGGCCTCTCCACCGTGTTTGTATGGCTCGATGACTACATTGTGCATTAATTTTATAAACTAGGTTTTTGGTTAGTTTCCTTGAATTAAAACTATCACATGAAACATAAATTGAAAATATGTTGAATAGGTTAATTCTATCACATGAAACATCCTTTTTGGGTAAACAAATGAATGGTAGTGGATATGGTTAGCCCTTGGTCCACTAATACCAATATGGGAGATTATATTTATATTTATCTTTTTAATATGAATGATGAACAAATGGATTCCTCAAACCAAATATCATGACTAATAAGTCAATTATTTCTCACCCATCACCTCACCACACTATTTATAAGAGAAATGGAATTTATAAAGAAACCAAATCATACAGAAAGAAGATATTCAACATAAATAACACATAAGGATATGTCATGATTAGGTCTATAATATCATAAAGGTATATTCATTTTTATTTATTAGGAGCAAGTGCAAAGGATTTTTTTCATTTAAGTGGTCAAGTGCCTTTAATATTCTTGTTTCATCATGATCAAGGGCATTATGATCCATATGTTTTGATTAAATTAAACGCTAAATAATCAGTCCACACCATAAACAAATTCAACCATGTAGTGGGAATGGATTGCAATTCATGGAAGACTCAAGTGGAAGTGAAGTGCAATGACAACACGAAGGATCTAAGATAAACCAAATATTTGTAGTGACTTATAATCTCAAAATTCTCAAATGACAATAGTAGAATATCTCATGTTAGAAGATCTACAATATCTCATGTTTCTTCCATACTTATACAATACTTATTACTTTGAAATTGAATTTGAACCTACTACATTTGAATAAGCATAGTGGATATAGACAAAAAAAAATTTGCTGGAGGCTATGAGAGATGAGATGAAAGCTATGATGGTGAACCACACATTAAGTATCATTTTAATTAAACACATACTTAATTAAAGACATGGTTAATCATGTCTAAAAGGCATATAATAAATATCATGTTCCCATATCAAGTCAACCATATATATATAAATCTGAACCTTGCTTTATATTATATGTACATATAATGTTTTCAAAAATGGCATGCCATGGCCATAATACAAAATAGTAGATCGTATTGTACATATGTTTGTATACAAACAAAATGGTACATGTATGTATTCCCCCTATACATGAATTCTATTAATCCTCCCTTTCATTGCCACTATCAGTGGATTTTGAGAAGTCTATCTTTCTTTTTCGGATGCTCGATGGTGTTCCCCAACACTGAACAAGAGGATCAGATCTCATTTCCAGAGACTGCACACAAACCAAAATTTGTAAGTTATTTTACCAACCTATGAAAATAAATACAAAGTTCTATGTACATTTGTTGAAATTCCAAGCCAATATAACATTTTTACTTACTGTCCGAGTGTAAGTGATGGTAGTCCGTGGTGTAACTGCATGTATAGTCGGTGCCTCACTAACATCCTGCAAAAAATAAATGGTACCAACAATTAGATACATGTACAAGCCTGTATATAACAAGCAATTATATAAATATTTGAAAATTTATCTACATCCTACATTGACTTTTTCAAAGAAAGCGAGACATACATGTACCTTGGCGGGGGGAGAGGTGGGTGAGCAACGAACCCAATTGGGTTCTCTTCAAGCACCACTCTCTCACTAGAAGGATGCATAAAATAATATATGTCAATGTCAGCAAATCAATGGGTGCACCAAAAAAATACTTGCATGTACAAAGAAAACTATACTACATGGAGGGACAACGAATTTTTCAAAGAAAGAAAGACATACATGTACCTTGGGGGGGAGAAGTGGGTGAGCAACGGCCCCAATTGGGTTCTCTTCAAGCACCACTCACTCACTAGAAGCCCACATAAAATAATATATGTCAAATTCAATAAATCAATGGGTGCACCAAAAATACACTTGCATGTACAAAGAAAACTATACTACATGGAGGGACAATGACTTTTTCAAAGAAATCGATACATACATGTACCTGTGGGGGTAGAGAGGTGGGTGAGAAGCGTCCCCGATTGGGTGCTCTTCAATCACCACTCACTCACTAGAAGGCTGCATAAAATAATATTGTTGATGTATTTGTAACTTCGGAATGTATTCACTTGTATATTTTATATGTTGTATTTATTTGTACCCCGATGTTCCTATTAGGAGAATCATTAATGTAATCAAGTCATGAAAAGTCATAGAGGTTAACCCTCCTTTGTAAGTCGGGGCAATAGTCCCCACATTTTTGGGGCACTAGGATTATTAGACTCTCCAAGAGAAGTTGGCCCTATTAAGTAATTGTCAAGTTGAAAACTAGTATAAATAGAGAGTGAGCCTCTCTATTTGAGACACACACTCAGTCAACTGTAGAGCATGAGTGAGAGAGGAGGAGCTCGCACAAGTGAGAGAGAGATCGGGTGTCAGAGATCATCTTTGTGTTTTTGGGATTTACTTTTGCAATTGGTGCTCATTCTATCTCTGAGGAAGTTGCGGGGTTTTCTCCTTTATGGTTTCCCCAAGGAAAACTCTTTGTGTCTCTTGTGATTATTGTTGTGCATGTTATTCTCTCAGATAAGATCCTATATCATATTGAATAAATGATAAAAATCTAACAAATATATGTCAATGTCAACAAATCAATGGATGCACCAAAAAGATACTTGCATGTACAAAGAAAACTATACTACATGGAGGGATAATGACTTTTTCAAAGAAAGTGAGGCATACATGTACCTTTGGGGGGGAGAGGTGGGTGAGCAGGGGCCCCGATTGGGTGCTCTTAAAGCACCATTCGCTCACTAGAAAGATGCATAAAATAATATTGTCAATGTCAGCAAATCGATGGGTGCACCAAAAAGATACTTGCATGTACAAAGAAAACTATACTACATGGAGGGATAATGACTTTTTCAAAGAAAGTGAGGCATACATGTACCTTTGGGGGGGAGAGGTGGGTGAGCAGGGGCCCCGATTGGGTGCTCTTAAAGCACCATTCGCTCACTAGAAAGATGCATAAAATAATATTGTCAATGTCAGCAAATCGATGGGTGCACCAAAAAGATACTTGCATGTACAAAGAAAACTATACTACATGGAGGGATAATGACTTTTTCAAAGAAAGTGAGGCATACATGTACCTTTGGGGGGGAGAGGTGGGTGAGCAGGGGCCCCGATTGGGTGCTCTTAAAGCACCATTCGCTCACTAGAAAGATGCATAAAATAATATTGTCAATGTCAGCAAATCGATGGGTGCACCAAAAAGATACTTGCATGTACAAAGAAAACTATACTACATGGAGGGACAATTAGGGATACAAAGATATAAGATAAGCGAGATATACATATACCTGGAGGACGTGAAAAGGTGGGTCACCATTGGGTGAAACAATTGACAATGACCTAAAAGGATGGGTATATGCATCAAAGAGAAAGGTCGCTCAGTTGGAAACTCTATCGGACATATGTTCCTACGTAAAAAAACATAAAGATACAATTAGACAATCTCAAATTTAAATAAAAGCATACATGTTGAATAATTAAAAGCATACTTGTAGTTATGAATCTTGCTCTACCTGTGACGGACCTATCTCAAATGCAACATACTCATGGTTCCCACCCCGCATAAAATATATTGTATCAATATTAAGATGTATTAAATGTGTCAATCCCTACTATAAATATGTAAATCATGATGATAAATTAAAAAGTAATGTTCTTACAAGTAATGGTGAAGCACCAAAATCATATGTAGCATTGATCGTTGCATCCATATCATTAGCATCAACGAGAGGAGTATGGCTCCTGGGGTGTCATTGGACACCAACTGTAAATGTGTTCACGTAAATTGTCACATACTTAAAATAGAAATAATTTACATGAAACAATTGAACATTGTGATATAAAAAATAATAAATTATGTGAAGAACGAGTTTGACTTACATATTGGAGTAACCCATGTCTCCGCGAAACTCTGAAGAAGGCCCATAGCATATGTTTCCACAAGTTGTCTAATGATGTGGCAAGATGTGACGCTCTGAACCCTTTGCATGTCCACTGTGATCTCTAGATATTGTAAGGTCTCAAGACCTAAGTGGATCCTCTGTGTGTCACTATAAGTTGAACATTAATAATATAATATGTAATTTTATCCAATTTTTATAACGTTACATTAAAGAATTTTCTTCTACAAATTTCTTCAAAGAGCACGAGAGGACTCAAGAAAGGCTCTCATATTTTCCCTCTTCTTTCCCTTTTGGTTATTGAGGGATTGAGCATACTTATGTCAGTTTCCAAAAGAGAGGGAAGGCTTGTAGGAATTTAAATTACTTTCACTCATTTCATTATTTATCTTTTTTTTATCATTTTCTTTTTTAAAATAGCAAACAAAATCTAGTTCTCCCCACTACTAATAATAGCATATGGAACATTATTAGAGCTAGAATTAGTTCTTCGTTGTAGCTCAGGGAGGGGACACAACTAGATGGAGACCTAGAGGATGTGGTTATGTTTGTTAATGGTATTACAGACAATTGATATTCTTTTTATGAGATCATTTCCTTGTTTTGTGAAGCCACTCAAATGGAATTCAATCCTAACAAAACATGTTTTCTAAGGAATGGTGTAAATGAAGAAAACTTTGAATATATGATTTCCTTGTTTCCTTTCAAAATTGAACCTTTGGCCAATGGTTTCAAGTACTTAGGATAAGCTACCTAAATCCAAATAACTACCTGAAAGCATATTGGTTGTGGTTAGTGAAAAAAGTTGAAAAAAAAAGAATTGGAAATTGGTGTTACATGAGTTTGTCTTTAGGTGGCATACTTACATTGGTCAAATTTGTCTTGGTTGGAATTCTGGTTTTTTAACATAGGAATAAAATTTTACAACAATCCAAATAATTCATTTTTCCTTTTTTTTAAATTTGAATGACCAAATTGACCTTAATAAACTTTACAATCATCATCATCATTATCATAATATCACTTAAAACATTATTAAAAAAAAATCAAGTATTATAGAGATCATGAAATCTTACCCACCAGCCAACCCACATTGATTCCACTAAGCTAAAGCAATAGAGGGAGTGCTTGATAATCATCCCACGAGCTAACCCACATTGATTCCACTAAGCTAAAGCCATAGAGAGAGTGCTTGATAATCATCCCACGAGATATTAATGTTCCATCTATGCTAATGAAGGGTGCGATTTCAAACTTTGATGGTTTGTTTCTATCCCAAATAATCATATCTAATATCGCAGGAAAACTATAATCTGGTGTTGGCTAACATGGTTACGCAGCTGAAAACATTTCATCACAAGTAAAGCACAATAATTATGCACAATAATTATTTTAAAGACCGCGTATCGGCGCACACTGTATAGCATTCATTCATTGCACACAAAATGTACAAAGTATCATTTATCTCCCAACACTGTATAGCATTCATTCATTGCACACAAAATGTACAAAGTATCATTTATCTCCCACCAATATTAACATATGAACGAATAATAATCTCAACTCTACAATTTACTTTGTTGCTGCTACGAAAAGAGGAAAATGAATTAGTCGGGAACACTCAGGACCATGAATCATGATATGATATATTTGGGTCGGTAGAAGCAGGAATTTGAAATCTAATTAATTGGGGTTTAATTATTTTATCAAAAGTTTTTAGTGAGTTGAATGGTTAAGAATTTGTGTTTTTTTGAAGTTACAATAGAAACAACCTAGCAAGGTGGCTTGCTTGGCCCATTTAACAAAAAAACTACCTTGAAATACATCTAATAGACCAAAAAAACCTATTTTATCAAACTTTTTATACATTTTTATATATAGAATTTGTAATGGAAAGATTGATTTGTCACCGTATTTGACGGACAAATAACCTACAATTTGCCCACCAGATTCCACTCAGGAGTGGGAGCAATGAATTATATTGCAGGTATCATCATGGCTAGAGCACTCACTCCATTAGTCATGTCAGTGTTAGTCACCAAAAACGTGGGCATTCAAATTATGTCGAGTACAGATGAGTGTAATTGTTAGACGAATGAGAACGGGGACACTCGAACGACGCAGTATGTTTCTCGTGGTCACGGTGAGGTGAGGTGTTCCGGCCGCTTTATAATCTGTGCATCCTCCACCATTTTTCACAGGAATTCACTGTGTTTTCTGCTTTCGTTTTCAAGATAAAAGTCAGAGTAATAGCTGGGATGGCAGCCCTTACTGCATGGAGCCTTCGTCCGTTGCTAATTCTACTCGGGTTCATAGACCTTCTTGCGGCCTGGCCTTGGGTAAACGTTAAACATCTTATCCTTAACATTAAATTTATTGTTAGTTTTGTAAGGTCGATAGAAAATTATGCTTGCATTTGTTGGTAATCGGATGGGTGGGTGCAGGACCACAAGGTAGACGTTGTATTTGTGATGAACCAACACACACAATACGGCCTAGTCTTCAAGATAGTCGGTGGCAGCGACGAACTTAGCAATTGGACTCCGTCCGATGCCGCGAATATGACATGGACACCAGGCGATGCTTGGGCTTACAGCGTGGTATGTTATGTTGTCAACATTGTAGATTAGCCTCTTGATGTAATATAATATATAATGCCTGAACTATCATGTATTATATCTAGGCATGAATTACACAGTGGATTCCATGTTTCACAATTTGTTGCAGAGGCTGAATGTGGGAGTAGAGTACAAGTACAAAGCCGTAGTGGTGAAGTATGAGACGGGAGAGTGCAAGTGCTGGATGCCCGGGGAGAACCGAAGTGTGAAGGTGCCCTCTGATTATGGTTATGACAGTTACGTGGAGGCGGTTGTGTGGAGCAAATCATGTAATTACAACTCCTGCGCCGACAAGGATGCTTGTAGCATTGGAGCCGCCTGTCCAATATATTTAACCTCAAACCGCCTAATCAACTCCGTTGTCTGAGTATCAGATCAGGCCATGGCGGAGTAGTAATAGCGCACTAGTAGTAGTACTATTATAATAAGTGCGTCTGAGTTTGTTTGTTTTATTGTATATATATGTTTACGTTTCTGTTCTGAGAAGTCTTGAATATATATGTATGGTTGTCGTATGAAATGTGGCTCTATTTACCAAGGAACTTGCGTTTCTTTCTCTGCGTTCTTTTGAGAATGTTACTGAGCATTCAAAGTCAACAAAAGTTGGGGTACATAATCAACTATAATCAGGAAACCCTACTTCCACTCGAGCAAAGGAAACTCATCAAATCCTAGTTCCACTCGAACCAAGGAAACTCATCAAAACCTAATATTTTAATAGTTGACAAGTGAGATTATGGGTTTTAACTTTTTAGTTTAAGTATATTAAATTTAAAGATGGGTAATTAGGTATATATCAAGAGCTTATACTCATCAAATATTTTAAGATAAAAATTTTCCATCTAAAAAATTGGATTTCTCTATACTTAATATATCTCAGTTTAATATAAATCTATGTTAATTTACATAATAAAATTTTTTGTTAATTTACATAATAAAGAAATTTGCAAAGTTTACAAATAATTTGTACAAAGTTTAAAATTATTTGTATTATAATTGGGATGTCTTCATGACATTAGGTAGAAAGTATCCTATCTTATATTCCTAAACTTCTAGTTGTTTTTAGTAATTTATAATTTAATTTCTTATTGACATCATCATTCCTTAACTTGTATCTGTTTTAGTAATCTATAATTTAATTTCTCATTCACATCATTAGGAGGTTGAAAGTAAGAGGTGCTATTGGCAGCTTTCATTGGTTGAAAAAGCTTAGTATATAAATATTGGTGCATTTTATGATTAGAATCATAAAGAGAGTGAAACTAAGAGTTGACATGATACCTAAGTTAATAATTGGAATCATCAAGAGGTTGAAAGTAAGAGTTGATGAGACATGAGTTAAATATGCTAGAAGATCTATGTTTGTAACATTTTGTTGAAAGTGAATTATTTAATGAAGGAGTGAGATGATACATCTCTCTTTCTTGTATCTTATATTTCTCTCAATAAACCATCAAACCCTTTAACAAAGAATGAAATTAATTATAAATTTCATGAGGGATCTAAAGATGAAATGGTTTTTTCATTTCTAAAGGTCGTGTTTGATGATCAAGGATCATATGATAGATCTTAAAATTTTCAAAAGTAGATCTATTAGATACCTATGTCAAATGTTGAACCAACATACTACGGGTAGAAATAATAAAGTGTATAAAAATGTAGCTTAAAAAATTGTACTTATAATATTTAGTGAAAATATAGGGTTATTTTAGGGATACTAGGGTAGAAATAATAAAGTGTATAAAAATTTAGCTTTAAAAATGGTATTTGTAATATTTAGTGAAAATATAGGGTTATTTTAGGGATGGTAGGTGCAAGAAGAGTGTGACTTATGACTTTAAAGGATAATAAGTAGCCTCGTACACTTTGTGCTCAACATTACAACAAATAATCTAGTAGAATATTTATCTTTATGGCTAGGGATTCTTCTCTTCAAAGACTTGAGTGTAAAGGATATCATTGTATTTGAGAATTCAACCACAATAATCTAAAATTTGGATTAAAATTTGTGTCCTCGCAATCCTGAACTTAGAAATGTCATTGCAATAATCCAAGCCTCCAAGCAATTCTTCAAGTCTATAGAGATTTATTGAATATACCAAGAAGGTTAAACTCAAAAGCAGATACGAAGGCAAATAGAGGATTTGGATTGTCATATGAGACCTTGGGAAAATATCCGGGGAGAATTTTAAACTTCATTCTCTATTTCTCCATTCACATCTAAAGTCATGAACACATTTAATTCCAAGGACAAGTGGCGCTACATTCCACAAATGAAAGTTATTAGACATCCACTCTTTAATGGCATAAACAATGCATTGGTAAGGGTTTAATTATGAAGGATCAATTAATTGCACTCTTGAGTGCATGTGGGATTAAAGAATCCTAATGCCACCTTAGGCTAGTTAAATTAATTCTGAGTTATTATGGTGCGTATGATTAAGGTTGGGTCCATGGAGATAAACAAGGTTGTTTTTGTTGGCAAAGTTTGTGCTAAAATCATAGAGACATCCATAGAATTACAATGGAGTGATTACATGAAGATGGGTAACTATTTTTTGCCAAATATGCGATGAAAATTGGAAATTTTACCCATATATTAATTTGAAGCCCTCAAAGCTCATATTTACCATATGAATTTTGACATGTGATTAAACAAACATAGATCCATCTAAAAAGGGATCTACCAAGCACCGAGAGGGATCAAATTTCTCAAGGTGCAAACCCTTTTTAAGAATGGAAATCTGTAATCTAATTTTTATGGTTTTAGTTTATCTAATTTATGTTGTTTTATATATATGCAATTCTAAAAAGTTTAAATTTGGTTTAAGACAACAAGTTATTTTTAATAATATTTTATTAAATTTTATAAAAGACACGTGTCAACTCTAGGATGAGCACGGAAGGAGTTACACATCCCTTCCCTACTGGGATGTAGAATGCACCTCTTCGATGCAAAAACAAAATGTAGAGAATTATGTGAGCTTTCCAATGATATTTTTTTTTAAATATACCAATGTCATTTAATGTGTCAAATTTTCATTTAATGAAACGTGTGTCCTTAAAAATTTGAAGAGCAATTAACAAGTGCCTTGTGTGTGTACAAAATAATTTAATGTTAAATTAATAATTTAAAAAAAAATGAAATATGTGAACATGATCTGGATAGAATGCACTAGTGCATACATATGTTTTCTTTAAATTTTCTAGAAAAAATATATTTATTATTATTTTTTGAAACTCAAAAGTGAATATTTCAGTCGAATTTTGCACACATGTGCGTGTGTGCACCAAATATTTTGATTGTTTACATAAATTGCAAACCTAAAAATACCCTTTTGTAGAAGACGCACCGATGTAGTGTTTGTATATGTTTTCAAATTTTTTGGATGTGTATTTTGAGTGTTGTTGATTTATCTTTGAGCTCATTTGAAGTTGTTGACATGGTTTTTAAGGGTAAGCTTTAGCCAAAAATTAATAAAGAATGGCATATGAAGATCAAAATTCCTAAAACATATGTCACTTTATAGAAGATTCGTTGATGAATCCAACAATATCAAGTCCATCTATTATTGTGCATTTAATGGCATAGTTTAAGCCTCTGAAAGGCACACAAAATTGCCTTTATGGAAAAAAAGGGCTACAGGCCTATTTTTTAGGCCCTCAGTCAAGATATTAGCCCAATCAAGGTTTTTAAATACCTTGAACAAGAGCATGAAGAGACCTTGATCAAGGGTTACGTAGATCCCTCGATCGACGCCTCTTCATGCCCTTGATCAAGGTATTTCCCTCGATCGAGGGTTTGCTTGTGTAAAAACAAATAAAAAGGAGCCTGGGAAACGGGTTGGACATTTAATGTTGTCCAACCACCATTCCCACACAAAAACATAAACCAAACTCTTTATAACCACTAAACAATTACCCAATAACACTTGTTTAAATCATTATTAGTTGGATTTCAATTAGTTCTATGTGAATTTCATGTTGTTCAAATAGATTTCATTATCTATGCATTATGTTCTCTATAGATCTAATTCAAATTTCATATTAATGTATTGTTGTTTGTTATAACAATTGGAAGAAATCTTTGTTTGTTTTCATTCAAGCTTGATGGGGAATAAAAGAAAACGATAAATGGAGCATTCTTATGAAAAAAATGATCATATGAAGAGCATGAAAAGAATAGAAAAAGGATTAAGCAACAAAGAGCAAGGTTGAGAGAAGAAGAAGATGCACCTTGGTGCAACAAATTCCAATGGAAGACAACTATAGTAAATTTCGAATTACATGCTACCTAATTTAAATTTCTCTAATTAGTTATATATTACTAACTAATCTTTTTTCACCTTAGCTTTATTATATATTGTTTGTAATGAAATTCCTAACAATTTGCTATTTATATTTCAAAAATTGAAAAATTTTCAAAAACATAACTATTTCCTAAGAATTTCTTAAATATTTAGATTGTAATGAGATTCTTATTTATTTCTTCACTTTTTAATTTATATTTTAAAATTTGTAACAATTTTCAAGTTAAATGGATAATTTTCAAGTTACTCACAATTTTCAATGTTAATTGAACAATTTTCAAATTAAATGGACACTTTCAAAATTTCAAGTTATTAAAAAAATTGAAGTAAAATGTACAATTTTCAAATTTTAATTCAACATTTTTCAAATTAATTGTACATTTTGTAAGTTATAACAATTTTCAAGTTAAAATGTAGATATTTCCCTATTTTCATTTTTCTAAGTTACTAACAATTTCAACTTAAATGTAACTTCAATTCTTGTTTTGTTATTTGTTAAAAAATTATTTGTATAGCCTCATGTGAGCTCCAAGTCTCAACATTTGTTGATTGAAATAACTCTTAATGTCTCATTTTAGAACCCTCATTTTATTTGAAATGAGCATTGTGATAGTTATGTATTAGTTGGAAAATTCGATTTGAAAACAAATGAAATTAACATTTCGATAGTTATGTAGTAGTTGTAAAATTCAATGACAACAAATAAAATGAACAATGTGATAGTTATGTATTAGTTGTAAAATTCAATGGGGTGCATCCATGTAGCTGGGTAACAATTTTTAGCAGGGCAATTTCGGCAAAAACACAAAAACGTACCTCGATCGAGCAATTTTTAAACCCTCAATTGAGGTATTAACACCTCGGTCGAGGGTTTAACAAATGCTCGATCGGGGGTTTATAAAAATCTTGATCGAGGATTTAAGAAAAACTTGATCGATCTAGGGACCTCTATCGAGGTCCCTATGCAAAAATAAATTATAAAAAGGACATGGCCTCATTTTGGCATTTTCTCCACACAGGTACCTCAACCGAGCTGCAACGCAACCCACGGACCTTAACTGAGCTACAACCAAATCCACCAACAACCCAACCACAACCTACCTTTCACCACAATGTCAAAGCAGAGAAGTAACATCCTAAACTAGTTTCTTGCAATTTAAATCAAATTTTAAGTTTTTTCAAAAGTTTTATAATTTTATGTTAAAATTTTAAAAAATCATTATTATACATGTTTTTAGGTTTTTTTTGTTAAATATGTAGAAATGTTTTTAATAAAATTGTAATTTAATTTTGTTATTTATTTAAAAATTAATTTTTTTGTTAAATTATATATATTTTGTCAACCAGTAGCGTTTATGCTGCCGGTTTAATTTTGAAATGTGTGTCAGGAAAGAAGAAATGCTACCCAAATTTTTTCAATCCTCCGAGAATACACAGAGGATTGAAAAATATCCATAAGACACCAAGTAAATAGAACCTATATGAACCATAGAGACAATTAATCAACCCTAGACCCGAGAGAAATCATTAATTTTTAATAAAATATTAATTTAAATTTGTTAAATTTAAACATTAAATAATTTATAGTTTTTATAAATATTTTTATCAACCGACAGTGTTTATGCTGTTGGTTTAATTTGAAATGTGTGACGGGAAAGACACATACTTCCTCGTTTCAAGGTAAAATATGTCGTCCATGTCTTTACAAAGACCTGAATTTAGTTCTCCCGTACCAAGTATGGTCTCACAATACCATGACATGGATCTATTCACATCGCCAAGGGCAACATCCCAAAAAATCCTTGCACCAATCAACTACTTATGCTAAGCACTTGAGTCAAGATGCACTATGACTCATTTGGTACCTCTGAAATGCTCGTTTCACGCATGCAGCTGTGCCATCATGTTCACCCTCTTCGCGCCTTGTTTCAAAACATTTCCAGGTGTGTCGAATTCTTGTCTCTTTGTGAATGCGACTCAACCAATAAAAGGCGCGTGTCGATTTCAACTGCCCCGCACACCCATCTAACCAAATTTAGTGTTCTGTAAATGACACCCCATTCTTTTTGAATGAATCATAAATCAACCCAAAGTAGTGTTGAACAAACAACGTGTCATGCTCATGATCATCACTAACATAAAAATGGTATTCCTTGATCACATCACGTGACTGAGGAGTGCTATCCCTACCATCAATGCTCGCCTGAGCATGTCTATACAATACATGTATGAAGATGGACACTTGGTCGGAGTGATAATACTCACTATGTATCTCTCTCTTAGAAGAAAATGTGTAATTCTCAGCAAAGTCTACCACCGATAGGATTGTGCCTGGCTCAAAAACCCTGCAAGAATGCTTAAATTCTAAATCTTGCCACCTAGACCTACATGAGTGTTTAATGTATTTGTAAATACGACTTTGAAACTTATCCATGAATTCTGAAATAGGAATCTCATCCTCAAGCAAGTCGATCCTCTTAGATGGAACATGTGAAGAAGATGGTGGATTCATGGAGGCATACTCATATCTCTTCCACTTAACTGTGATATATGACAATCCAGGGTGTGTTGGATCGATAGGAAACTTCCTATGGAACAATGCCAAATCACCACATTCATGGCATCTTCTCCCACCTACACACCTTTTAATGAAAAACACATTTTCAGGATTCATATTGCATAGTTGGCATATAAATAAAATCTCGCACTGTGTGAGGAGTTGGTTACCATCCCAATGTTTTTTGCAAAATCCACAAATGTGTCGTAGTATAACTGGAATTCAACGTGGTATCGACAACAACAAGTGTCCCGAATAGTAGTCGGCCTAATATACCACGGTTTCCACTTACTAAACATGCTAAATGAGATCTGGACGCCGGTATTTGATTCTTTGAATTCCTCGAACAAAGCAACTCCTATCATCTCCATAACATGATTGCAATGCTCGTTATAAATGCCTCTACCATAACGTTGTCGCAGGACATGTTTTCAATCTGGTATAGCACGAGAATGGTTGTCCCAATACTCTATCACCTTCTCTCTGATGCCCTCTTCCATCTTGTCTTTATATGCTTCTATGCAAATAAGATCCCAACAAGAAGCTTCATCGTTTTCATCTAACTTTACCCTGAATTTACTAGTATTTGTGGAGTGTTATTCTTGAAACGTGGAGCAGCTTTGGCATTGCTGCAACCATTTGATTTCTTGAGGTCCTTCGTGACACAATAGCAATTGTAATTGCCCCACGAGCAGCTCTGATGTTAGTTTTTCTTGACTTTCCAAATGCAGATAGTGCAGTTGTTATATTTTCTGTTACATTCTCACATGCATTTTTATTTTTAACATCCTTAAAACCCAACAACTTTGTGCCATGTTTCATTTTTTGTGTTTTATCAATCCATGTAGGATTTGAGCTTGTGTAATCACTCATTGTTGTTCAATGCACAACTTGATTATGTTACTAACATGTTCTCTGATTGTGTGATCAGGTTTCGGGTTCCCAAACTCTTCTTGTGTGGCATCATCCAACCCTCTTAAACAATTTGCTGCCATTTTAACTTCATTGAAGCTCTGAATTACTCTTGAGAAATCAGAGGGTGCACGATCCTGTGATGGATGGCCAGGATCTATCCCTGCATAAGTTAATTGAATTTTGAAATTGTTTAGTTCTATGACCAAATATGGGACTTTTACATTGTTCAATTTCATTGCCTTTCAATGAAAAATAAGTGAATTAGAAAATTTTAAACAAATGCAATATGCAAGAAGATTTTTTTTTAATGTACCAAAATTAAATGTTGTTGCAATAAAATCTTCCTTAAGGAAATATGATAAGATGGCACGTATAAATTACAAAGAGATTTGCATCATTTAGAAGATCAAATTGATTATCATCATGGTGTCTTATGCATATAATTTACATTTATGTGAGTCTATATTTGATGCAACCTATGACACCCGTTGCACAAACTTTAACATAAAATCCATTAGTCTACTAGTTACGTTAGCATAGAATGGACAATCTTTGTGTATGCTTGCAATCAATTCTCTTTTCGTAAAAAATAATAACATCATATAAGCGTGCTAGCAAAAAATATAACTTCATAAACTATAATATTTGATGAAATAATGATAATTGTTTA
>LPNX010648168.1:946630-959241 GCA_001517045.1 Pseudotsuga menziesii
ATCTCCAGCGTTTGATAACCATGAACCAAGGTAGCAGGGTGAATGGAGCCACTGCAGAAGCTGAGCACCCAATGGAGGAAGAGTCTGTAGTTCAGCCCAGGAATTTTAGAGGCAATCCTTAATCTGTTTTCCTTTAATTATGGTTCAATGCTTTAATGTCTTTTACTATGTAACCAGTTTATAAGGGTATATCCTACCCGCGACATTAGCTGTTTTGAACAAACTTTATGTGTAATTTTTTGGAAAACTCCTCGGATAAGCTTTCTGTACAGCATTTTTGATCTGCATGAATACTTTATTATGCCACTACTGTAATGAATGGCTATGCACAGCTTGTTTTATATAAACCTTTTATAGTTTCTGTTTAAAAAAAATGTAATTTAATTGAATTATTGGGGTGGGACACGAACCACTTATTAACTTCTTCAAATTTTTAAGGTCACACAGTTCATTAAATGCAAAATTTCACACATTAAATGACAGAAGAATATTTTTTTTTAAATATCATTGGGAATCCAACATAATATTCTACAATTTGTTTTCTTACTACAAGTCGAAATTCACATGGCATATATGCGTTTTGAGGGCTTTTATCTAGCACATGAGTAAAAAATCAGGTTTGATCACCAAATTTGGCCAAAAATTGTTACCCACCTTCATGGAATCATCCAAATTTGACATTATCAAATAAAATGAACATTGTGATAGTTGTATAGTAGTTGGAAAACACAATGGCAACAAAAAAATGATTATTGTGATAGGTATGTAGTAGTTGGCAAATTCAATGACATGATCAAATAAAATGAACACTGTAATAATTATGTAGTAGTTGGAAAATTCAATGACATTATCAAATATAATGAACATTGTATTAGTTGTATAGTAGTTGGAAAATTCAATGACAACAAAAGGGTTGTAGATTTTGTCAAATCTCAAATTGTGCCTACCCTTGATCTAAATGGATTTGGTATGTATAATATCTTAAACATGCACTAAGAAAAATCAAGTCTTGTTCTTATAAATGTACATGACAATGTGTTACAATTTTCAACTTAAATAAATAATTTTCAAGTCACTAACGATTTTCAATTTGTTAATTTCCACAACAAATTGAATATACAATTATCAAGTTATTAACAATTATCAATTTAAATCCATAATTGATTTTCAAACTTTACTAACAATTTTCTTACATTTTTAACTTATTTTCAATTCTTGTACATCTTACATATGCATGAATGTAGGGAAGAGTACCATAATAATTAATTATAAAAAAATATTTGTGTAGCCTCATGTGAGGGGTTCACTCACTGAGGATATTAAAGAATATCCTTAATTTCACTAAATATTGGAAAATGCCTCCTAAAATTGTATTGTTGAACCCCCTAGGGATTTACCTTTCTAATTAATAAAACCCCTAGTTTCACCAAGATATCCATTTTTATCAACCCAATAATAATAATAATTTTTCAATTACATGAAGTTATATTTTTTATTAAATTTTGAAGGCTTAATTTGTGAAACTTAATAATAATAATTTGTCAATTACATGAAGTTAGATTTTTTTGTTAAATTTTGAAGGCATATGAGATCTGTTATCTTTTATTAATATTATATAAGCATCATCTAACCTTCCAATATAGCAAAAATGGAGAGTGGCTTTTAGTGTTATTGACTTTCTTTAATTAGAATATTAATTAAAGGGTGGTAAACGTTAGAGGGCCTCGTCATGGTTTTCAATATTGCTAAATATCGTCTCAAGCTTATTGTGTATTATTTCCTTTAGCAACTAGTCATCTAGTAAGTTTAATAAATGGGCAATTTAAAGCAACAATGATATTACAATTGCTTCATGGTTCACATGGTGATTTTGCAAATTTAAAAAAAAATCTAATTAGCAACTGCACATGACATTAAATTTGAATATTGAAATAAAATATCATATTGTATTATATTAATTTAATTATACTTATTTAAATGTAAAAAATTTTAATAAAAAATTATAATTATTAAACAAAATCAAATTATTATTAGTGTAAACATTTAATGGAATACTATAACGCCCAATACTCTTATCTTTGGTATAAAAGGAATTAATCATTTAAAGGATTATGAGAAATATAACATCAACATAAAATTTAAAAAACTTTATCTTCCCATAGAAGTTGCTGCAGGTGTTGTTGGTTATTTTGATGTTGCCTCAAAACTCAACCAATGTGGATGTGGTATGGTTCTAGTTATAAACAATGATCATTATTTTAATATTTGCTTAGGTGGAGGAGTGGGATCTGACACAAAAGTTGAAGTTCCAAGCTTATATGGGCTCCTTCTTTTTGCTTCACTTCTTGGTATTTCAAATATCAGTATATTTGGAGACTCTAAGGTTATAATAGATTGGTTAAACGGATCTTCAAACTTACATGTGTTACTGCTTAAACATTGGATTCAGAAAATTCAAGATATCAGAAGGTCATTTGATGAGATCGCCTTCATGCATATTTCCAGGTGTTAAATAATACTTCAGCATATACACTTTCCAAAGCAGTTATTTCTCTAAAATTTGGCTTAGTCGGATTACAAGAATTCTTGGATGGATCATTGATCCATGAAGGTGAATATAATTTGTTTAGAGGGGACTATAATCTATTTTGTGTGGTAGGGATACATTTTTGTCTTTTTTATTATTAGATCCTTCATGCACTGAAATGAGAATTTTTTTGTATGAAGAAAAAATGACTAAAAAGATGTTTTGGGAGATGTAACTTTTCATTGATTAATATAATAGCAAGAAAATTTTTTTTGAAAAAAAAATAAAAAATAGATCTATTTTTCTTAACCCACTTCAAGAACAAAATTAATATAGCCAAGATAAGAACAAACTCTCATAAGCTTGAGAGCGAAACAGGTAGGTGATGGACAATTCCTAAAACACCATGGGTAGAAAGGCTTTTCCATCTGTATGAGACTATGAGCATGTAAGATCAAAGTCACTTTCTCCTTGAAGCCTTATGTACACCCACATTCCATCACAATTTCATAATATTTGATACAACACTTGTAATCTTCTAACATGTTAAAATTATGGCCATATAAAAACACTTATTTTTAAGTTTTTTAAACTATCATCATCATTATCATAATCTCACTTAAAACATTATTAAATTTTTTTAAAATAATATAGATATCATAAAATCTTACCCACCCCTTACCCCACATTGACTCCACTAAGCTCAAGTAATTGAGGACTTGAGGGAGTGCTTCATACTCATCCCACGAGATATTAATGTTCCATCTATGCTAATGAAGGGTGCGATTTCAAACTTTGATGGTTTGATTCTATCCCAAATAATCATATCTAATATCGCAGGAAAACTATAAATTATAATCTGGTTTTGGTTGACATGGTTACATAGCTGAAAATATTATTATGCAAAATAATTATTTTAAAGACGGCCAATAGGCGCACACTGTATCACATTCATTCAATGCACACAAAACGTACGAAGTATCATTTATTTCCCACCAATACTAAGATATAAACGAATAATTATATCGACTTTACAATTTATTTTGTTGCTGCTACATATAAACGGAATCCCGATGAAGCAATTTGGCTTCTCTTTCTCTCATGTTTAAAAGCATCCAATGTGATATCCGATGGTAGTTGTGTAATAGGCAGTTGGATCTTAAGCAGCAGTCTGATGTTTAGCTGCTGTATAGCAAGCTAGTTATAAGTGGAGTTCCAGGTTCTAATTACATGTACAAAAAGAAGAAAAATAATGAGTCTGGAACACTCAGAACCATGATATATTTGGGTGGGTGGAAACAGAAATTTGAAATATAATTATATTTAGGTGGATCCAAGCTGAAATCTAATTAACCTGGACTTAACTATTTTACCCAAAATTTTAATTAAGTGTAATAGTTAAAAATATATGTTATCTCTTTGAATTTTAATTAGGTTTAAACGTTATCTCTTTGGAATTCACAAGTTCAAAATCTGAAAAGTAAAATTAGCCCTTTAACATCTTTGGAATTCACTTCAAGATCTGAAAAGTAAAGTTGGCCCTTTGACAAGGTTAAAAGACTACCCTGAAATAAAGACCCACCTGAGTAGACTTTAAAAAAAAACACACAAAAAGAAGAAGAAAAAATATTTTACCAAACTTTTTATGCATTTTTAAATATAGAATTTGTATATTGGGAAGCTTGATTTGTCACAGTATTTTACGGACAAATCACCTACAATTTGCCCACCAGATTCCACTCCCACTCGAGAGTGGGAGCAATGAATTATATTGCAGACCTATCAACATGGCTAGTGCACTCAATCTATTAGTCATGTCACTGTTATCACCAAAAACGCTGGCATTCAAATTATGTCGAGTACAGATGAGTGTAATTGTTAGACGAATGAGAACTGGGACACTCGAACGACGCAGTATGTTTCTCGTGGTCACAGTGAGGTGTTCTGGCCTCTTTATAATCTCTGCATCTTCCACCATTTTTCACATGAATTCACTGTGTTTTTTGCTTTCGTTTCAAGATAAAATTCAGAGTAATAGTGATGGCAGTCCTTACTACATGGAGCCTTCGTCCGTTGCTAATTCTACTTGCAGGGTTCATAGACCTTCTTGCTGCGTGGCCTTGGGTAAACTTTAACATCTTATCCTTCTAATTAAATTTCTTGTTAGTTTTGTAAGGTCGATAGAAAATGCTTGTATTTGTTGGTAATCGGATGGGTAGGTGCAGGGCCACAAGGTAGACGTTGTATTTGTGATGAAGCAACACACACAATACGGCCTAGTCTTCAAGATCGTCGGGGGCAGCGACGAACTTAGCAATTAGACTCCTTCCGATGCCGCGAATATGACATGGACACCAGGCGATGCTTGGGCTTACAGTGTGGTATGTTATGTTGTCAACATTGTAGATTAGCCTCTTGTACTTATAATATAATATATAATGCATGAACTATTATATTATATCTAGGCATGAATTACACAGTGAATTCCATGTTTAATATTTTGTTGCAGAGGCTGAATGTGGGAGTCGAGTACATGTACAAAGCCGTAGTGGTGAAGTATGAGACGGGAGAGTGCAAGTGTTGGATACCCGGGGACAACCGAAGTGTGAAGGTGCCCTGTGATTATCGTTATGACAGTTACATGGAAACTATTGTGTGGAGCAAATCATGTGGCAACTCCTGCTCCAACAAGGATGCTTGTAGCATTGGAGCCGCATGTCCAATATATTTAACCTCAAACCACCTAATCAACTCCGTTGCCTGATTATCGGATCAGGCCATGGCGGAGTAGTAATAGCGCACTAGTAGTAGTTCTATTATAATAAGTGCGCCTGAGTTTGTTTGTTTTATTGTATATATATGTTTACGTTTCTGTTCTGAGAAATCTTGAATATATATGTATGGTTGTCGTATGAAATGTGGCTCTATTTACCAAGGAACTCGTGTTTCTCTCTCTCTGTACTGTTTTGAGAATGTTACGGAGCATTCAAAGTCACTAAAATTTGGGGTGCATAACCCACTATAATCAGGAAACCCTACTTCCACTCGAGCCAAGGAAACTCATCAAATCCTATTGTTAATATTTAAATTCTTAGTTGATAGGTGAGATTATGGGTTTTTACTTTAAGTAAGTTGAATTTAAAGATGGTAATTAGATATATCAAGAGTTTATATTCATCAAATATTTTAAGAAAAAAAAAATTACATCTCAAAAAAATTGGAAATTGGATTTCTCTATACTTAATACATCTCAGTTTAATATAAATCTATTTACATAATAAAAAAAATTGTTAATTTACATAATAAAGAAATTTGCAAAGTTTACAAATAATTTGTACAAAGTTTAAAATTATTTGTATTATAATTGGGATGTCTTCACAACATTAGGTAAAAAGTATCTTATCTTATATTCTTAAACTTTTTGGTGATTTTTTTTAGTAATCTATAATTTAATTTCTTATTGACATCATTATTCCTTAACTTGTACATGTTTTTAGTAATCTATAATTTAATTTCTCATTCATATCATTAGGAGGTTGAAAGTAAGAGGTGCTATTGGAAGTTTTCATTGGTTGAAAAAGGTTAGTATTTAAATATTGGTACATTTTATGATTGGAATTATAAAGAGAGTGAAACTAATAGTTGACATGATACCTAAGTTAATAACTCGAATCATAAATAGGTTGAAAGTAAGAGTTAATGTGACATGAGTTAATAATGCTACTAGAAGATCTATCTTTGTAATATTTTGTTGGGAGTGAATGATTTAATGAAGGAGTGGGATGATACATCTCTCTTTCTTGTTTCTTATATTTCTCTTAATAAACCATCAAACTCTTTAACAAACAATGAAACTAATTATAAATTTCATCATGGATCTAAAGATGAAATGGTTTTTTCATTCCTAAAGGTCATGTTTGATGATCGTGACTCAAATTTCAAGTATTATATGATAGATATTAAAATTTTCAATAGTAGATCTATCAGATACCTATGTCAAATATTGAAAAAACATACTAGGGGTAGAAATAATAAAGTGTATAAAATTTTAACTTAAAAATGGTACTTATAATATTTAGTGAAAAGAGAGGGTTATTTTAGAGGTGTTAGGGGCAAGAGGAGTGTGATTTACGACTTTAAAGGACAATAAGTAGCATCGTACACTTTGTGCTCAACTTTACAACAAATAATCTAAAAGAGTATTTAGCTTTATGGCTAGGGATTCTTCTCATCAAAGGTCTGAGCATAAAGTATGTCGTTGTATTTGGGGACTCAACCACAATAATCTAACATTTGGATTAAAATTCTTGTCCTCACAATCCTAAACTTAGAAATGTCGTTGCAAGAATCCAAGCCTCCAAGCAATTCTTCAAGTCTATAGAGATTATCATATACCAAGAAGGTTAAACTCATAAGCAGATACGAAATCCAATAGAGGATGTCGATTGCCATATGACACCTTCAGAAAATATCGAGGGAGAAGCTTAAACTTCATTCTCTAATTCTCCATTCACATCTAAAGTCATGAACACATTTAATTCCAAGGACAAGTTGTGGTACATTCCCCAAATAAAAGTTATTAGGCATCCACCCTTTAATGGCATAAACAATGCATTGGTAAGGGTTTAATTATTAAGGATCAACTAATGGGACTCTACAGTGCATGTGGGCTTAAACAAGCCTAATGACACCTTAGGCTAGTTTTTATTCTTAGTTATTATGGTGCTTATGATTAAGGTAGGGTACATGGAGATAAAAAAAACTTGTTCTTGTTGGCTAAGTTTGTGTTAAAATCGTAGGGACATGCATAGAATTACAATGGGGTGATTTCATGAAGATGGGTAACTATTTTGGAATTTTACCCATGTATTAATTTGAAGCCCTCAAAGCTCATATTTACCATATGAATTTTGACATGTGGTTAAAAAACAAATGTAGAGAATTATGTTAGATTTCCAATGATATTTTTTTCAAATATACCTTTGTCATTTAATGTGTCAAAGTTTCATTTAATGAAACGTGTGTCCTTAAAAATTTGAAGAGCAATTAACAAGTGCATTTTTTCCAAAGAGAAAATGCTTGTAATTATATTGATGCAAATGAGAGTATTTGCATAGTATGTATGCCTTGAATACTGCTATTAACATTCGGAAACAAAAACAAAAATGTCTCCAAAATTCCAGGTCATAAGACTTGGTCATTAAACTGTCCATGAATTGTTGCTGAGCTAAAATATATCAAAGATATAACAGTCTCCTTGAATCCCATGTAGATCTAAGTTTGTGACAAAAAAATTGCTTGAACTCTCCACTGAAACTGGGAGACAATAGATTACAAAAATTTGTTTTAAAATTCTAATTGTTCGACAGGTATTTTCTGCGGGAATTAATTCTATGAACGGCCTATGGACAAACTCATACACTTCTGCATCCCTATTTTCAAAAAATTTCCAAGTACCGGGTTCCATCTTCAACCCTTCTTTAGAGAGGCGATCTGCAGTTGTGTTTCTTTCCCTGTAAACATGACGGCATGAAATGTGATCAAAATTTGTCCAGAGTGTATTTACTTCTTCAAAATTTGAAGCGAGAGCAATATTTCTACAATGTTGAACTTTGATCACCCAATTTATAATTATAAGTGAATCTCCAAAAATATAAATCTTTCTACAGTCTTTTTCTAGGGTGAAGCAGAGAAGGAGTTTCAGAGCCATGAGCTCTGCATAATTATTTGTGCCTGTTCCAAGATGCATTTGAATATGAAAGTGATGGTTTTGGTATAGAAAAAGAGTGGCATCGCCCCGACATTTGTGGTCTTGTGAGGCTCCATAAAAAAAAATCCCAAGGCATAGAAGAATCAATATGTTCCTCTGTGACTATTATTGCGGTCGATGCATCTTTGGTTTGAGGGAAGTAAGAAAGGATGTCGAGACCTTGTTTTGTTATAGCTTCAAGTAAAGAGGCTTTGTATTGAAAGATTGCATTTTTTGAGCTATCCAGATGCCCCAAGTACGGACTAGGGATAGAGCTTTAAGATGGGCTATATGAGGAGAGGTGGACCAAGTTTTCCATGCAACTTTAAAGGACTGTCCGGTCCAGACGAATCTTTGATTTAGCATAGCTTGTGAATGTGACCAGACCTGAGATGTAAAGGAACAATTGAGGAAGAGATGATTGGTAGTTTCTTCGTTATTTTTGCAAAGATTACATCAGCCCAGTCCTTCTAGAGATATTTTCTTCATTCTATCTCAGGTTGGAGTTTTGTTAGCGAGGGCGCACCACATGAAAACTTTTGCCTTCAGAGGGAATTTAAGTTTCTGAAGTCCTAGTTGCCACCATTTCGGTTCAGTTTGGAAGGTAGTGAGACAAAACTACTAGTATCCAGTCTTTGGGGTGTAGCTTCCATGTGTAGCATGTTCCCAAACCAGATCATTCTCTTTATTTGTGAGCCTAATGTGAGATAGGCGAAGGCCTGAAATGAACATGTTCCAAGTTTGAGTCCAATGTCCTGGGATCTCAAGTTCCCTGCATCCCATCCACCCTTGCTACCATAGGTTTGTAGAAGCAGGGTCAACAATATTATTTAAGTGAAAGACGCCTTTGTGTTGCAGAAACTGAATGACCTGGTGAGGAATAAGGTGGTTGAGTTGACTACTAGACCAGGGGTCTGCACCAATTATAACTCTTGTCCCATTTCCAATCTTCCAAGATAATCCACCGTGAATGAGTGAGAAAGCATTGCGGATCTCCTTCCAAATAATTGAGCCCAACAAAGGAGTGATGAGGACTGAGTTTCTGATCCAATCCCATAGAGGTATTGGGCTTATGTACTTATAATATACCACATCCTTCCACAAACTTTTCATTGTGATAAGCCTCCAACCTTCTTTAGTCGCTAGAGATTTAGAAAACAATGAAGTGTTTTTAGCCCCCACCCTCCCAGAGATTTGGGTCTAGCAATTTGATCCCATTTTACCCAGGGGAGGACTTTTTATCCTTATTTCATGTCCATAAGAATTTTCAGCAAATTTTTCGAGACTTTTCCAAAATGGATTTTGGGATCCATGCTAATGACATCCAATAAACAGGAATGGCTGAACAAGAATAGATTTTACTAGAATTAGCCTTCCTACTCTCGATAGCCATATGTTGCACTAAATGTTTACCCTACATTCCAGTTTTTCCAGCATCCAATTCCAGTCTTCTTACTTATTGCAATTTGATTTTATCTTGAAGCCTGGGTACTTCAGCCCATCATCCAATATAGTGACGATGAACGGAAAAAGGTCCAAGAGTCTCCTAACTATGTCCTCTTCTAGATTGAAAGTGGTAATAATGCATTTTTTCTCACTTAACATCATGCCTGTAGCTCTGTAGAAGGTCTGCAGAATTGTTGAGAGCTTCTCTGCTTCTCAGATTGATCCATTACAGAATAGGAGGATAGAACCTACAAACAAAAGATGAGTGATATTAAGTTTTGCGGTTATTTTGATTCCTTCATACATACCTCTTCTCTTTGCATCCAGGATGGACCTGCTCAATCCTTCCACTACCAGTAAGAATAGGAGAGGGGAAAGAGGGAATCCTTATGTGAGGCCCCTC
This sequence comes from Pseudotsuga menziesii, assembly GCA_001517045.1. Classification (NCBI taxonomy): domain Eukaryota; kingdom Viridiplantae; phylum Streptophyta; class Pinopsida; order Pinales; family Pinaceae; genus Pseudotsuga; species Pseudotsuga menziesii. The sequence goes on from LPNX010648168.1 coordinate 956,756, forward strand.
TCTGAAAGGAAAAAAGGCGAAGCTGAGCCATTGATAAGGACTGCAAAAGATGTAGTGGAGATGCAAGCGAAAATCCATTTTACAATAGAGTAGTTCAAGCCCGAGTGAGTGAGAAGGAGTCTCATATAAATAGAACTTACTCTATCAAAAGCTTTAGAGAGATCAATCTTAAGAATTGCTCCTTTTGATTTTCTGAGTTTTATGTTGTACATACCTTCTTGTGCCACTCCAATTGCTTCGTGGATTTGTTTATTTTCTAGGAATCCAAACTGTTCATGTGAGATGATTTTTTAGAGTACCTTCTTTAGACGTTGAGCAATCACTTTGTAAGTGACATTGCAGAGGGATATAGGCTTGAAATCTTCCAGGTTGACCGGGTTGTCTTTTTTGGAATAAGGGATAGGAAAGTTGTGTTGAGAGGAGGGTGAACATGCCCATTTACTCAAGATTATTTAACCAAGTGAAGAAGATCATGACCAATTGTTTCATAGGTTTCCAGAAAGAATTCAATGGTCCATCCATCCAAGCCTAGAACTTTGTCCTTCTAGAAGCTATGCAGAGTTTTTTTTAGTTCGTATTCTGAAACTTCTTCCATCAAATCTGCGTTATCCTCTTCTAAGATCCTTTTAGGGAAGAAAAGTGATGTCTAGATGACTTCTGCAATTGTAGCCTGTTGGTCTGCTTTGAACAAGTTTTTGAAATAAGCTTTACAGATCTCTGGCATTCCTTCAAAAGTGGAGACTTGTTCATTGTTTGAATTTCTTAACTCCCAAATTGTATTATGTTGTTTTCTTCCTTTTGCAAAATCCTAAAAAATTTTGTGTTGTCATCTCCACTTGTCATCCAAAAGGCTCTACTTTTTAGCCTCCATACTTCCTCTCTTTCCTTCAAGATCTTATTTATGTCGAATTCGAGGGAGATCAGTCTTTCCTTATCTCCCTGAGTGAGAAACCCCCCCCCCCCCCCCCCGACTTCAAAGTTGTGGATCTCTGCCACTTCTGCCTCAATCTGGGTGAGGGCTTGATCATCCAAGGTTTTTTTATTCTTGGCCCAATCCTTCAGAAGGTGTTTAATGCGAGAAATATTTTAAGAAAAATGAGTGGCAGCATGAGTGTCGGCATTTGCCACATAAGGGATCCGTTTTGAATGAATGAGCCTGAGGACTTCCTCATTTTTTATCCAAGCTACACAAAATTTGAAGGGGTTGGATGGCTTCTTAGGGTTTCTTAAAATCTCCAAACAAATAGGCAGATGGTCAGATTCAGCTCCTGATTCCACCCATTGTTTAAACATTAGATATTTTTCTAAAAAACTTTATGCCAGAAGAAATATGTCAAGCCCTTTTTCAATTCATTCTTCCCCTGATCTTCTATTTTTCCATGTTGACTTGATCTTTGGCGAGTCCAGATCCACCATATTGATGTTCTGAAGGATATTGATGAAGAAGGTGGCCAGAGGGTCTATTCTTGCTTTTGGCCCCCATATTTCATGAGCGCCAAGGGTGAAGTTCAGGTCTCCACCAATCACCACATTTTCACTTCTTAGGATCTAGGAGGCTTGCACACTACTACATTTTGACCAAAAATCCGACAGCCGTATTGTCGGATTTTCGACACTTCCGTGTCGCATATACAACACTACGATTTTTTTTAACCGTCGGTGGCCTATCGTCGGTTATCCGACATCGAAATAAATCGTCGATTAAGCGACACCTCAGCTACTGTCGCTTAAATATAAGGCGTCGGTTAAGCGACATGGAGAACCGTCGGTGAAGTGACAGAGATAAAACACAGGCGTCGGTTAAGCGACATGGTGAATCGTCGGTTAAGCGACGAAGATAACGACTAGGCATCGGTTAAGCGACATTAGAAACCGTTGGTTAAGCGACGAATATAAATATTAAGTGTCGGTTAAGCGACGTCTCTTTGTGGTTTTAAAAAAAAAAACACCTACAGAAGCGTCGGTTAAGCGACGTCTGTTAATGTTTTTTTTTTTAAATCACCTACATATGAATGCAAATGCAATAGGATGCAAAGAATGCATCTATGTTTGTGATGAGTGTGACAGTGAAGAAACATCCCTTGTTCTTACTCCATCACATGTAACTACAAATATATCATGTGGAAATGATGATGACAATTGAAAAATGACATTCTGGGAGGAAATTCTCATGGATGAAAAATGCTTCACTAGTACCTTGAAGGAGAGTACTAGCTCAAAATAGTATTGTGGGAAATATTCAAGAAAAAGTCCAGAAATTTACGTCATCACAGTTGTTTTCTAGTTTCATCTTCAAAAATTGATGATACTATTGTCACTATGGATACCCTTAGGCAGGTTCTGAATGACATTAGGTCAACTTGTTTTACAGAAGATGATGGATTAATGAGACGTCTATGACACACGGTGCAAGAGGAGAACTAATGCAATATGGCATAGAATCATTTGGAATATCACTCGCATGAGTGAAAAAGATCCAGGTAGCC
>LPNX010648205.1:0-151725 GCA_001517045.1 Pseudotsuga menziesii
TTTCTCTCCGTCGCTTAAGCGACAGTTTTTTATGTCGCTAATTCGACGCTTACTTAGTCTCTCCGTCGTTTAAGCGACGCCTGTGGGTGCAAAAGTTTAAGAAAATTTCGTCATTGTCGCTTAATAAGTGTCGGATAACCGACGCGTTAAATTCAAGAGACGGTTACTTAAGTGTCGCTTAAGCGATGGTTACTTAAGTGTCGCGTAACCGACGACAAGTGTCCGACGCTTCAAAAAAAACCAAAGTGTCGTACATGCGACAGGGAAGTGTCGAAAATCTGACATGACGGCCGTCGGATTTTTGGTCAAAATGTAGTAGTGCCTGTCCCTGGTGATCTCTGGGTGGGCATTGCCTAGTATCCTGCTGCGTGGGTGCCATAGTGCTACTTGTCGCAGTACTGTGCGCTGATTTTGCTGCTAGCTCTTTTAACTCCGATACCCTGTTTGCGATACCTGAGAGGCCGGCAAGATGCAGTTCCGCAAACTCTGACCATTTTTTAGTAAGCACTGTCATAGACTATTCTAGAGTGTGCTCTAGGGCATCTATTGTGACAGTGGCTTCTTCCTCGATATCTTTGTCCTTCGATGCTTTTACCTTTTTGCGGGACTGCGGCTTGGTTACCTCGGCTACTTCGGGTGACTTACGCTTCGTTGATGGGTTGGGATCTGATATGGTCTTGACCGACTCCTCATCCTGTTCATCCTGTTCGCCCTGTTCATCCTATCCGCCGTCTCCACCCTGGACGTCATCATTCATCTGCGAATCACTTAGGTCTTCGCTATCTTCCAATGGGCTTTGCTGCTGTGCCTGACTAGTACCTGCGCCAATATTGGTAGCTGGGGGAACCGGAATAGAGGGTTTTTTCCCTAAATCTTTCAGCCATTCGGCTGGACATTGCTGAACTATCCACCTGATCTCTGATTCGGTGACTACATATGGTAATTTGAAGCATTGCCGTTGAGGATATGCACGAGCTTGAATGAAAACATGATGCATATCGGCACTAAAGTGCGCGATGCCCTCGTATTGAGAGAACACTTCGTTGGTAAGTCGAGGTGTTCGCACAATCTCATAGTGAATACTCATAGCATAGAAGATGAACACAGTGTTCGTCATCTGCTGAGCTTCCTTATCTAAGGATATCCATAGGGAGGCATACCTCGCTGCCCCTGGCGTGCCGGGGTTTATTTCTACAAACTGGGCTTCAGTGGGTTCTTTCCACCCAACTAATGCAATAAGGATTACAAGCCAAGAATAATGAAAAGGTCTACCTTTTTCTTACGCATCGCGAGCATCCTCCAGAAACTCCTTCGCAAGATATCCGGCCCAATTATAAGTATACCCCTCAGCGCAGTTCATAGCAATCCGGATAACCGGGGCAGGTACTTCAGTTGGCCTGCATTTCCGTATGAGTTTGCAGGCTATGAGTTCAGCTGCAACTCGAATGGGCTGCTCTTGAATCACGGAAGTGTGATACCCCCATTTCCCTTTTGTCAGGCCAAACCACTCTTTCATGGTTTGTGCGAGCTTTGTATCGTCATGTTTGGACGGAAATTCAGTTCCCGGGTCAAGTCCTGCCATGGGTAAACCTATGATCTTATGGATGAGGGCGGCGTCAATAGGAATTTGCTGGTCCCCTATCCATAAATAGCCATCATGCACCAGGTCTAGTAACTACTTGGCCACTATAGTCACATGTATGCCGCAGCCGAAATGGGGAATGTTAAGTATCTTGAGTAGGCTAGCTCTGTCCAGGCCCGCAGCCCATGGTTGCACTTCCAGTAGTGTGACCCTATGATCCGGGTACTTGACGCGGTGCAAGTATTCTGCTGGTTCAAACTGTGGGAACTTGCCATGGTCATTGGTGTCGTGATCACTATACTTAAGCCGATCAATATTCCCTGTCATATTTCCTATCAACTGTACTCCTGGTGGCAGCGAGGGTGTGGCTAATGTAAATTTCTTTGTGCGACGAGGCAACGCGGTACCTAGGCGAACAGGTGGTAGATATGGTAGCCATGGTGGTGGAATATTCTCCCTTCCCCCAGCCGATGCCTGTGCGGAGCCAGAGGGCTCCATAGGATGAGCTGCTAGTGTTTTCCCTATTTGTCGCTGCCGGTCTTGGTTGCGCTTGGTGCGAACTTCAGTTCTAGAATTTTTCCTGGAAGACCGTGTCTGCATCGGCCGTGGTGGTGCTATGGGAGTGTATTCACAGTGAGATAGGGCAGGCGGCCGATTAGAGCAGGCGATCAGACCCTCTTTCTCGAATTCTCTGACCAAAGCGTCAATCTCGCCTTCGGTGGTCATGGGCTCGCTCAAAAATCTGGAAGAAATGCAGGATGCCATTTTCCCTACCTTAGGCGTCTTCTTATACACGCCATCAATCAAATCGAGCAGGAAAGTGCATTGAAGGCACCAATTCTGACGAAAATCTTGTCCATGTGGAGCGCGATTGCCGGTACTGGTCTTAGTACAGTCATTTAAAGCAATTAAAACTCCGCCGCCGCCAAATTGGCTACTTCCCAACGGTCGGATTTTGAGCCTCGCTATATTTTTGGGCCGCGGCAGACTCATGGTTGAAGCCTCGGGGTAATAAGCAATCTCAGCCCAATAGTGCCCTTCGACCCGACCAGGTAATATCTGCGACAGGACTATTAGGTTTGAGGCACTAGCGTCTTGGCTCTGCCCCTGGGTTTGGTATCCAATTCCTAGATGATCCACATTTGCCTTGTCGTGGTGTGATGGGAAAGCTATATCTAAAACAAGACCACTTTTATTAATGGAAAATGTGATCAAAAAGCTATCCACAAGATCATCCCCACTTACAGTACCGTGGCGTAGCTCAACCTTCATATGCTCATTTTTCGCTATAGGGTCCAAGATATGTATGAACTTATGCACCCACTCCTTGCGAGGTGTGTTTTCCATTACTGTATAGTTCTGCCTCAAATGTCCCTGAGGGCTATTCCGCCCCTTGAACTTACTTCGCACTTCTTGAGCTTGCCTTATGACTCTGGGGCGCAGGAATTTCTGGCAGGTTCCACGACGGGGTTGAGACTTTGTATGATCAGTCCCCCATGCTGCTGTAGCTTCTACTGCTATTTCCAGACTCTGGGTGTTTTGTGACTGAGGTACTTCTTCGGACATAGGTGCAATAAATTTTCCAGGGTCTGTCATCCCAACCGGTGCAGGCAATTCTCTAGGCTGTGCACGAAGGCATCGAAGAGACTGAGTGATCTGTGCGCATCTATGGCCATGTAGATCGTACAGTCAATTCTGCCAATTCTCCAGACCATCGTCTGAATCAGACATGCAGGAGCTATCACATTGCCAATCCATTACACCATCATCATTAGGATCGACATAATCTGCATCCTTGGCTGTGATGTTGTAGATGTGGTCTAGAGTATCCTGCTCCCCTTCATCTCTGAGTGGTTCTGTGTATCTTTCTCCTTGGGATGGGTCAAGGGGTATAATAACACGCAGGATATTTCCTTCGAAGGTCATCTATCTCCTTTTAAGGTTGATGATTGCAGCATTGGCCATGGCCCACTCAATTCCCAACAAGGCTGGGTAAGGGTTGCTGTCATCAATGATCTCAATAACTTCAAAATCTGCGAGAGTACTGACCCCATCGATGTCTATTGGAACACTAAGAAGTCTCCCTAGCGGTACAATCCTTTGCTGGTTAGCTAGTCGCAGTTGTATAGGTGACCAAACCAGGGAAGGCTTTCCCATTTGTCCCCAGGTCTGCTTGGGTAAGACATTAACGTCTGATCCAAGATCCAAAATGACATCAGTCATATCATATTCTCCTATCTGAACGTTCAATCTCATTTCCCTTCCCGTTCTTCGGACACGACTAAGAGTTTTCTCTTGATCAATTCCTCTCTGAGGGTCTATGACAGCAAGAACTTTTTGCAGCTCTTTTAGAGCATTCTGATTCCGCAAGAGTTTCATACAGCTCTGCAAGAAAGAGGATAGTGTACTTACTTTGTCTGTCGAGGCCTCCTGTGGGTGCGACGCCTGCTGATGTTGTCGCACAGGTATTTCTACAGTGCTAGGGTCAACACTATCGCGCAGGGCCTCCTGGACTGGTGCTTGGTCCTTCACAGGGTCAAGGGTTGGTACTATCTTGGAGGCCTTTTGTGCGCACACCGCGGCAGGTTGCTTTGGCGAATCTGGAGTATATGTCGTAGCTCCACTCTGGGTGACCACATTGAGGGCTGGGGCAGGTCTTTGCTCCACGGAAATCAACTCAATACTTGGAGTAGGGCCATGGTTGTTTTCCTAAATCTTTGCGAGGAGCTGGGGGCACTGTTCAATCACGTGGTCCACTGCGCAGCAATACCGATAGGTCGTAGTGGGGTTCCGACAGTCGCGAGCCAAGTGACCAACTTGGCTACAATTGTAACACACAACCTGGCCTCTACCTCTGCCAGTCATCCCACCATGGCCGCGACCGCCAAAAGCACCTCTTCCGGAGGCACCGCCGCGGTAACCATAGCCATCATTATTTTGGGCTTCATTGTGGACTCGGTAGGCATCAGAGGTACGCTCTCGCATAAGGTCATAGCTACGACATTTTTCTTCATTATGCCCAACGGACTTACAGAACTGGCAGTAGGGGTTTTTGGGAACTTGAACATATCTCTGAAGAAGATGGCAGTGCTCAGGGTGATGCTGGCCAGAGGTTCGGCAAATCTCACAATATAGAACACTGGCATTGAATTGGTTGGGCGTGCCCGTATTTAGATATGTTCTGACCATGGGGCACTGGTCCCTATCGTGACCCTCGGACCGACATTGCGTACACCATACCTCCTCTCGACTGGTTTTAGCTTTCTTCATGTCACGAAGCTCCAGGGCCATCGCTGCCAGCTGCGCTTGGATTTGAGCAAGACCATAATCGTCTCCGATGGGAGCGGTCTCTAGCTTCATTACGATTTCCAGAGCCTCTTGCTGGTTAGAAACCTTCTATTGCATGAGCGAAGTTCTGATATGCGACAATAACACTGCGATAAACCATTCCTTGTGCTGCGCAGGACTAATGGTGAAGCTCACTTGGTCTAATAGAACTTTGAATCTCTGGTCAAAGTCCCACACGGATTCACCGCGCCGCTGTTGGATCTCTTTGAGTTCAGTGATGCTCTGCGATTCTGATTTTGGTTTCTTAAATTCCTTAATGATGGCGGCCTTGATTTCATCCAAAGTGGGGTGCTGATTACTGGAGAATTTCATGAACCAGGTCAAAGCCCGGTTGCGAAAGGAAGTAATGAGCTGCGCGGTTCTTACATCCAGGTCGGTGATACTCTTCACGTTCCAGACGGCCTCACATAGAAACCAGAATTGTTCTGGATCTTCTGATCCCGTTCCTTTGAAGAGGGGTAGCTTAATGTCATCCGCTAGGTGGGCCATGGTGGTTTTGGTAGGGTTGGGAGGGGGACAGGACGTTGATGGGGGGGGATTTACGGGGGCAGATTGACTTGTGGCCGGAATCCTTGGACTTGGTTGCCTGTCACACTACGACTGAACTTTAGGGGTAATGAAGCAACGCTGGGGGGTAACAGGAGGGTTTCCAACCGAAGGGTTTTCTTCAGGGTCTGGTTGTGGAGGGTTTACAGGGGGAAATGCGGTGGTCTGTCCTGAGGAGTAGGACTCAAAATCTCTTTTGTATCTTGGCTCACTTCGTGGCGCGTCGAAAATGTTCTCACTTGCAAACATATGTTAGTACTACTAAACTAACAGTCTGATTCAAATAATAATATTCCCTTTTCAACCGATAGTATTTTAATCTTCAAGCTTAAGGAATTTAAAAACTTACCACGGGGCCCGTTGAAAAACCGTCATTCAGCTTCGCTGAAAGAAGTGCTTGTATCAATGGCAAACTCTGTCACGAAGGCTTCCAATGTTCGCGTCGTCCAGAAATCGACAGCGCGGGATACCTCGTTGTTCACGTGTTGCACCAGATTGACCCTTGCAGGGGTCCACATAGGGATCCGTCGAGCGTGAAAGTTCGTCCTCCTCTCTGTTAACCTAGACAACCACTGGTGCAACTCTATGTGGAAACTACCAAAGAAAATTTCATAAGTATCACAAAAAACATACCTTTGTAAAAAGTCACTTGCGCTTCGACACGAATTCGTATTCTCTTACTGCGCGAAGTTCAGACAAGTCTCAACAAACCAATCACCGATGTCCTTCACAGAGGGCCTTTAGAACATAGCCCCCGAGGTACAATGTAGACCCCTCTTGAGAAGGTACTGAGTTCAACCGGCAACGTAACCAATTTGTTGGTTAACAGGGCAGACCCGGGTTTAAATATTTAGTGTCGCACCAACAAAAGACCCATAGTGTTGGCCCTTTCGGCAACAACCTGCGCACAGGTTGCAGTCTCACCTGAAACAGCTATGGGGTGCCGCATAATCAGGTTTCTGCAAGCCGAGAGGGGGATTACTGTACCTTAGCCGTTAATAATCTTATTAATCAATACTATAGAAGCTTTACCATTCATTCACATACAACTTCACAGATAAATAAACAGTCATTACTTGCTCAACCCACTACAGGGAATTCACAGCGAAGCTAAATATTAACAGCGATCTAACTTATCAGATGTATACAGTTATTAATGCATAAAAGATAACAGAAACGGGAACAGCACAAGAAACCATGACACTGGCTATAACGTGGTTCACCCCCAGTGTAGGGGCTACATCCACAAATTGTGTTTTATTCAACTTGCTACAAAAACCACAGTTTGATCTGCGCACTCAGCTGCAGATCCCTTCAATCCCTAAAAGCCGCGCACACAGCAGCAGGCCTCTACGCACACAGCTGCAGATATTTCTTTCTCTTCTTACAAAAACCCTCTATGCACACAACTGCAGAGGTCGTCCATGCACACAGCTGGGACTTAACCTTTCAAAATCAACCTTAGCTTCGCCTTATTCTTTCTTACATCATAAAAAACCTAACCTATCTTCTTTACACAAGCGCTTATTTATACTGCGCATTTTTACAAAACCATGGTCTTAAACCATGGGCACCCAAAAAAACCCTAAACCCTGGATTTAAACCATGGGTTTATTACAAAAAAGGGGGTTTTTACTTACCCTGACACCCCTAAGACTATCTTGACCCATAACTCCGCTTACCAACAGCCGCGAAGTTACCAAAACTAGTAATCCTTAGGGTACACGCCCCAACACCATTATCTATTATATTTTCATGCTAGAGATGTAATCAAAACATGGTAATAATTCATAATGTTAACATCACACACATATACATAATTCTGACAATATAATAAATCCCTATGTCCACAGTATCATCCACTAGCAAGATTCCACATTAATAAGAAAATACATTCAGTAATGATAGTCTAGGTAATAAGGTCAAAACAGGGCATGACATATGTCATCGCCCCTCCCCCTTCGATGATGTCAAGGGAAACCGTGTGGTATTCTAGGTCCAACATCTGTGTATATATGACCGAGTATCAATATGTCATCACACAAAAACATGTATTTTTAATTTCACTATATTGAAAAACACAAAAAAAAATTAATAATTCGAAAACACGATAGAGTTGGAATTGTTACCTATGTCTCCATATGCAGATCCTGATGGAATGGGTATAGTAGGGTCACCATGGAAGTCTATCCCCTCATAGGGGTATTCATCTATGTCTATGATCTTCCTGCGCCACCAGAGGAAGAATTCTGCTGGGTAGGGGTTGGCTGCTCATCTCCCTCCTAGTCTCCACATCACATTCTCCCATTGTAGCTGAGCTAGGTCCTGAGCACCGTGAGGAGTAATATCCACTCTTGGGATTAGCCTAGGTACATGCTCAAATAAAAAGGTACTCAAGATGCTTGTGAAACCGAAGTTTCTTATTTTTCCCATCTTGCAGTTCATCAGTTGTTGTTTCATGTTTCCTAGTAGTGAGGCACTCCAATAATAAATGGTTGGCCTCATGCATTCCACTGCATAAAACATCAATGGTCTATATTCCTAATGAAGGGATGCCAATCCTGCAATCCTACCAAGTACCAATATTATGGCCTTCATCCCTAGGTTTCAGACCGAGTTCATTGGAATCTCCCTCCCAACCTTTTCCGTATGAGGGAGGCAGTAAACTGCAATGTATTCCACTATTGTGAGGCCACCTCCTAAAACACGTGCTCGTAGGTTAACCACCTCCCCTATGCGAGAGAGTCCTGTAATGAAATATATATCCTCAACCTTAAGGCTGAGGGGCATCCCATACAACTGGAATGTATCCATATCAAGATCCCAATAGTTTACCAACATTTGGAGTAGTTTTGGCTTGTCTTTCAAGCTACCAAGACGCTAGAATTTATACAAACCACAATCCCTTAAAGATTTTTGGGCCATTAAATAGCCTTGGAAGACCATGTCAATGTCTTCATGCTCATGTTCATGCCACTTAATAACCATCCTGCACAAAAAAATTAGAATTTTATCAGTATTTTCCTTAAAAATTGTTAAAACGTGGCCTTATATGCAACTATTTTGCAAACAATTTCATACATAGGCGGGAATCAAAGTATTTTCCATGTATGTCGAGCCCTATATGCGTAAATTGCCTAATTTTATGTGTGGGCCGAAATCACCTTTTTTGGGATGTCATAAAAATAAAAGCATTGACTCATGAATGAGAATGGCATGAGGATTTACTTTATCTAAGCGGTTTGTGATTTTGTGGATCGTGGCTTCCAGAATCAGCTTCTCAAGTTTTTGGTTCAAAAACACTATGTGGGGTAAAATTCCAAATGGTATGGAAAAATTAATTTTTTTCACTATTTTATAGGAAAAAATTTGAAATTTTGACCCATTGTTCAATAGTTTGGACTATTATTGACCTTTTTGGACTGTTTGGACTAATTTTGTTGTGTAGGGACCTTATTTGAGTGAATGTTGACCGAGACTTTGACATGTTCGTGCCTATCACAGGTATAATGTTGAACTGACATATAGGTTAGTATTTCACATCCACTTGCATTTATGAATTGCCTCATGACCATTTCATCTTGATCTTAGGTGCGAACCCACTTTGTAATGTCGCGGAACCTTCATAGTTCTATTTAGAAGTGACATTATCTAAGTGGTAGAGCTTTCCTATACATGGGTGCCCTAGTTAGATCTCGTTTTCATTTGGTGCCTGTGCTGATATTTTTCATTTAGGTTTAGGGAGTCCCTTATAGTCCCACTATGTCCTTGAGCAAGAGCTACATAATCCTATTGAACTTTATGCTGACCATTCCCCACAAGTACTGCCTTGTATATCAAGTTGTGATTTTGATTTCACGAGTTTTTCTTTCCTTATTGAGATTTACACTGTCTCCCCGCTTCCGAGTTATAATCCATATAGCCCAAGCTTGTCTCAATCCTAGCCAAGCAGATCCTTTTTTCATATCATTTGTAGCTTGATCACCCATTTACCGAGAGGAGACCTTCCCTTGAGTGTCCTTATATTGCACATGCTTCCTTGCATTTAGCATTGGTATGTTCCACTGCTTGGAACTAGTTTGCTTGTCCATGACACTCATCTCCTCCTAGATGTACACTATGAAGCACTTTTATTCTTTTCCAAGATTTTCAACATCTGAAAAAAGTCTAAAACAAAATAAAAAACATAAAATGTTGGATGGGAAATGATATTATCTTTGGCAGCTGTCAAGTCCTGTCGCTTTCGAACAGAGCATTGTATATCACATCCATTGGTTGGGTTGTTAGTTTGAATTTAGGATTTTTACTTGTTACTCTGAGTTTTTCTCCACTGATCGGTTATGCTTCCTACCCCCATGGAGCCTCTGTTGATGCCTCCTATGTCGCAGAGATGTTCGAGTTTTCATATCGAGTCTATTCTTCCTACCTTCAGTCACCACTTTCCCTATGCTCTTGGTCAAAGGAAGTTGAAGCCTGTGTCAGTCATTCCTCAGTTATTGTGACTATTATCAGGAATATTGCACCTTCTGTGGACAGAAGTTGTTCCTCTGGTCTGAATGGTTCAGATCCATAACAAATTAGTGAATGACACAAGATGAAGACCTTCCCTGAATGCTGTAGACACCTGGAATACTTCTTCGATCATGAACATGTGTACCTGCAAACAAGTCAAACATACAAGCACATCAAAGCTACCAGAAAATCATTTACATACCCATGCTTGTGACCAAGGAATCTAGCAACATATACATGTGAAATCAAAACAACATATATGTGGGATGGAAATCAACTTTGCATTAAGAATGTATGAAGAAGCTTACAACTATTGCCTTAGTATCAACAAGCTCCTCCATGAGACAAACACTTCATCCTCATAAGCTCCAACTTTGCTCTATATGCTCTCTAATGATTTGGACTAGGTACTCAATTCAACAGCATAACAATACCTCTATATTTCTCCCCCTCAACTATGGATATGATCTTGTATTTATAAGGCTCAATGGATAGGGATAGTTGAGAGAATTATGGGTGAGGTGGCTCCAAGATACTACCATGGGGGATCTCAAACTCAAACTGACCCATAATGATAGGGATAAGGGAGGACACGAGGCTCAAGTTCTAGAAGCCTCGAGAAACTTCTCTTTTTCCCATTTTACCTAGGGTACCGCNGCGGTTTAAGTGAGAACCACTTTAAGAACAAATCCTATAGGTGGTGGCACTGCTTCTCTATAACAGGGTACAGGTGGTACTGAACAAGGTACCACTCATCAGCCATAGGGTAAGCGCGGTGCTAGGTTTTTTCAAGTAGAATTGACAAACATAGCAAGTTTTCACTCCAAGTGTTGGGATTAAGGGAAAACATAGCGGTTAAGGATCTCATCACATGATGGTGATAGTATTTAGGTATAACAGAATGCCCCCAAACGCATGAGGCTTAGAGGGATACGATAAGAGAGAGCTTTGAGAGAACAAGTTGTCACTTCGAGGTGAAAATGTCAGCTCAGTCAGAGAATGTCGTCAAGTAGGCATCTTTAGTACATCAATACTTTTGACTCATAGAAAAATGTAACCAACTCATGGTTGCGGACCAATACAAGGAAGATCCATGAGAGGAATAAACAAGCATGGATACTAGAATACAATGTAGATCCATGTGATAGAGGACTCAAACTTGGACATAGCTACCAGACATACAACATAGATCTATGTCATACATACGCAAATTTGAGCATAGCCACAACCATAAAAATGTAGATCTATGCCATATATACAAAACTCCATCGCATCCTAGGGAAAGCAATGAGCGCTAAACAAATACCCAGGGTCTTTGTCTCGTCTTCCACAAAGTATGATTCTATCCATGTGATTACAATGATCTAAATTCGAACATGGTAGAAACCACTTGATTACCGGCCAATGATGTGAACTGTTAACAAGTGCGAGGGAGATCACCATTGATATCAATGATTCCCAAGGTACCCTAGTACAATATACAGGTACACCCAGTCGATTCTATTGATCAAAGGTCAATGATGTGAACCTATGTCGAGAGCGAGAGAATATGTCATTGAGGCATACAAATTTCAAGGTACTAAATTTTTTTTCTAGGACTATTTCCCGAATGATGAGCTGATGCCGACGGGAATAGTCTTGTCGAAGGAGGGCTATGAAGAGTCCCACATCGATGACACAAAACTCAAAACAAAGTTCTGGAATGATGTGAACAAATAAAACTCAGAACAAAGTTCTGGAATGATGTGAATAATGTAACCATAACACTGACTCAAAAGTACTGACATAGAGACTGTTTTGACTGCAGAGGTAAAACTCCTTCAACCTCCCTTTGAACATCGGGTTGCACGATGAAATAATTGGTAGCATGACTAGACCAGACAAACACACAGTGCGAAGGTGGACAATGCATTATTTTTAAAGACTCAAAGGAGTGACATGACTCATGAAAGTGGATCGTCATGGAGATCAATTGAATACCCAATTGACTGAAATGATATGCAGACAAGTGCCATGTTCAAAGGTAACGACAAATTACTGCCATTTATTTGCAAAATGATTCCCTTCCCATTTTTCCCATCATGGTTGATGAGTTCCTCTTTTCGGTTTTACGAGTTCAAAGAGGGTAAAAAACACTCGTTATAGCTCGTCCGAAGACAAGTCCAAACTCATATGTTTTATGAACCTGAGAGAGGAGCAGTTCGTTCCTAAAAGAGGGTCTCTCAATGTTTAATTTAACGAGTCCAATGAAAGAAAGCTCGATATCGTTCTTGTTTAGAGAGTCTGAATGACCATGGAAGAAGCCTCCATAGGGCCCTTTTTCGTAAAATAGTTCACTTGAACCGAAAAAGTGATAAACTATCGTTAGATGAATGACTCTTCAAATGCTTTAATGAGCGTGAAGAAGACAAGATCACTCGACAATATTTTTGTATTTAAGGAGCCCGAAAAGAGTTTAAAGAAGACCCCACTAGGTCTCTTTTCACAATGAGAGATTTTACAAGCCTGAAAAGAATTAGAAAAGGACTCGGACCCTTGATACTAAGTTTCAAGAGCGTGACCAAAGTGTCACAATAAACGTTCAAAAGAGTTTTTCCATTTTATGGTAGTACGGAAAAGTAAAAAATAAACTCCTAAAACTTTACTACTACTGCACTTCTATCCTGCAACGACTTGAAAAACAAGTGTTAAATTCTCCAATAACTGACATTAAAGGATTACGACTGATAGATTTTGAGTAATAAATGATTTTAAACAAAACTATAGCATGTCAAACCCTAAAATGTATATAAAAGTCATGTAAATAGTAAAAAATAAAAACATTTTACCATTTACCCATAGTGGAGAGCCTTTGGAGCATTTTTTTGGCCAGATTTTCAGTCGCTGAAATCGGGAGCATCCACTGTTGGATTCATGCACCGTAAGTTCCATGTAATAGCTTAGACCCTACTCTTTCATTTCATGCCTTCAATTTTGATTTTTGGTGGTGTTTTGGGCTTATAAGGTGAGACCTAAAACCATGGAAGCGGGTACCGCTCTTATCCCTTGCGGGATAAGCGGACCCCACTAGAACCGCACCGAAAACATTGTGCACAAGAAGTGCCATTGCCTGTCCTCAATGGGACATAGGTGGTGGTGATCGTGGATAAATAAAAATGTATGCACAAGAAAAACTAGCTCATTTTTTATGATTTGGATGATTGGGAATGCTTCTAATTAGTCTTGTGATGGTTTTTGACAGGTTCTTATTGATAAAAAATGGTCATATGGAAAGAGAGGCAACATGACAATGACGATGCCTTCACCGAATGAAACGCGGGTTGTATAGCCGCGTTGAGAGACTGTGGACTCTTAAAGTTCTTCCTCACACCCAGTATGGTGTCGCATGAGTGACTACTAGAGCAACAATATTTCAAGGTTGGTGCTCACATATTGACAGTTAAAGTAGAGGACATCTACTTCCTGACAGGCCTATCGAGACGAGGTGCTCCCATCTCTTTGACTGGTTCCCGTGGAGGGGACATTACTACTCAGGAGTTGATATACCGCCATTGCATTCTTGGGACTAGGAAATCGGGGAATAAAATTCCCATAAAAGTAGTGGTGGATGGCCCTCTACGGACAGTATTGTTTACCATGCAGAGAGTGGCGGGAAGCCAAGGATTACACCAGGCATCTAGAGCGCATATGCTCTACGCCATAGAGGCCATGACACCCACAGTTTTCAACTAGGGGGAAGCTCTATTTTCGATCTTCAAGGATCAACTATCCAAGTGTTGGTAGGGGGAGTTGAAGCAATTTGGTTTCAGTTCCATTCTAGCTTGATTTTTTTTGAGCGGGTTCCACAGATGAGACCCCAGGTGGTCTTTACAGATTTGAGGGAACGAGACCCTCGCATGCAGAGGTGGGTCTGGATTATGGACCATACCGGAGTGGGTAGAGGCAAGGTAAAGTTTGGTGACTCGTTCTTTCGATGGTTGAGAGAACAAATCCTCATGGTGGAGGACTATGCATATGCAGGCACTGACTTCATTGGTGACCCTGACCTACCACTCCCACTTGGTGGAAAGTGGGGTGATATCGGTAAGAAATAAAAAACCTAAAATGGAAATAGTGTTTTTATATTTTTTATGTTTGGTAACAAGACTTGAATGTTTTCATGCAGACGTCGGAGCAACATGACCTTGGGGATCCTCCCTATTAGACAGATGAGACAAAGCCCATTTTGTACCATAGGGAAATGATGTGACAGGGGAGCTGGAGGAGAACCGAGAAAGGTTGAATCTAGACATCCCGGATGCCTCAATTGATGACCTCCCACTGAGGTATCAGAGGCCTACAACGAGAGTACTGGGTTGTTTTAGCAGACTGCTACATAGAGTAGCTCGGTCAGTGATGTGTTACCATGAGCATCACTAGATGATGAGTGCATGATGTATCCATTGAAAGTTGATAGATAGCTTCAGGAATTTTGTATGATGATTTTTTACCTGAAAGCCTACGTGCTCCAGATGAGGTCTCGTGACCTATTTTTTGTAAAACATGTTAATGTATATATATACAGACTTCTATTTTGTGTCTATACATCTCAAATGGTGAATGTATTTTACATGAGTTTTAAGTGTCTTTTATAGTTTATTTACAATGAAACATGTTTGATTTTCATGTCATGAATGAGAAATTTTCCAGTCTAGGATGTAATTAGCCAGTGAGTCGGCAACTGCATTATGTTCCCTAGGGATATGCCTATAGATGATAGTTTCAAATGACCTTTCTAACAAATGTACCCTTTAGAAGAGACGAAGAAGCACATGATTCCTAATGGTATAGACATGGTTTAGATGACAAACCACAAGTTGCGAGTCCATCAAGACTACCGAGTTGAAAACATCTTGGGAGGCAGCTTCAGTCAGAAGACCTATGATTGCTCGATACTCGGCGATGTTGTTGGTAGAGGGACCAATACAAACCGCTCCTGAACTGACCAAATCATAATCTTGGGAATAGAGAACCCAAGCAGCTGAGGCAAGATTCAAAGTGTGGCGACAAGCACCATCAACGAAGCGTAGAAAACCATCTGCTCTGCATGACCAAAACATGGTATAAACAGATACAAACATTAAACTCAAAACCATATTAAAAATACTTAAGCACATTGAAAGTCAAGTAATATACATATATACAAGATACTATCCAAGAGAGATCTAGGCATAGTACCTCTTCAAGTACAACCCATTGCAAGGTTGTCCTAAGAGGATTCCATCATAGTCCACGAGCTCGTAGGCCCCTTTCTCTAAAACTATGGAAATGATGAAAGGACCATACCACATGGATTCAAACTTTCATTTCTCTAGTTTGTCATATCTCTGATCATAAGTCAAAACTAGGTCACCCTCGTTAAAGGCACGAGGTTGGATAGACTTTTCATATTGTGCCTTGACGCGTTTCTTGTGTTCCTCATTAGCCAAGGCATCATCTCTTCTAGTTTCGTCAAGGTTATTCAAGTATAAAAATCTCTCTTCGTCTGTGGAAGTGTCTGGGAGAAATTCTATGGCAAGTTTGAAGGATGGAATCTGACATTGAATTGGCAAGACAGTTTCGAGTCCATAAACAAGTTGGAAAGGTGTGAAATCAGTATCTGTTTTCACCGAAGTCCTGTAATACCAAAGAGCAGAGAAAATGATATGGTGCCAGTTGGATTTATGGTCTGCAACCATCCGACAAATCATTGTTTTCAAAACTTTGTTAATTGCCTCTACCCGACCATTAGCGTGCGGATAATAGGCCGTATATTTTTCATGACGAAAACCTAGCCGAGCACTTAGTTCCTTCATCATTTGATTACGAAAATGTGATCCATGATCAGTAACTATGGACCGCGCGACTCCGAATATAGCTATCACATGATTGAATAGGAAGAGAGCGATAGTCTTACCGTCCTTTGCATATGTAGGCATGGCCTCAGCCCACTTTGTAAAATAGTCAATGACTACAATGATGTAACCATGCACCCCAATTGAGGTAGGCTTACAATGCATGTAATCAATCCCCCATTTGGAAAAAGGGCCAACGATAATGATAGGGTGTAAAGGAGCAGGATGAGTGCGCTTTTTTGGATAAAAATGTTGACAGGGTAGGAATTTCCTAATAGCCTCATGACAATATTTAAAGACTGAAGGCTAGAATTAACTAGCGCGAAGGATTTTATGGGCTGTAGCCATCCCAAATAAATGACCGCCACATGCTCCAGAGTGACAATCATTCAACACTTGTTCAGCTTCATCGTGGGTAAGGCATCGCTGGAGAATGGAATCGATACCATGTCTATACAAAGTGTCATTGAAGATGAGGTGGTATTTTGCATGGTGACGGATACGATGGAGATTGTCACGGGATAGAGTTGGATGAAATATCTGTGTCTGGAGATAAATGAGCAAATCTCCATACCATGGGTTAGTAGTGCTTATCAGGAACAAGAATTCATCTGGGAATGAATCACTGGGCTCAGATTCTGTTGAAGCACAGGGAAGATCACAGATGAGCTCGGTAAAGACCAAGGATTTCTTTGATGTGGCTTTGGAAAATTCTAGATCAAACTCTTGGAGTATGACTATCCATTGGGATTACTTGCCCTCGATCACCTGACGAGTCAGGATGTAATACATAGGGTTCTGGTCTGCCAATATGGTGGTTGTGCGGAGCAAAATGCAGTGACAAAATTTTTGAACAACAATGATCGTGGCCAATGCTAATTTATCCATGCGTGAATATCGAGTTTTGGAATCCATGAGATTCTTACTAGCATAGTAAATCACGTGCTCCTGACTGTCGGGATTCTCCTGCACCAAAACCATGGCAATGGTAGTAGTGGAGGCAGCAATGTATAAGAGAAAATCATTTGAATAATCTGGGGCATGTATCACAGGTGAATGAGTCAGAGCATGTTTGATATTATCAAAGGTGTGTTGGGCTTGGTCATCCCAAAAGAACAGAGTGTCCTTCTTAAGGAGACGCATATAATCGTGTGTTTTCTCTGCAAAATTTCACATGAAACAACGGAGGAAGTTTTCCTTCCCTTGCAAACTTTGGAGTTCTAGAAGGTTGGTTGGGGCTAGTAGAGCTAAAATAGCTTCAATTTTCAATGGATCTATCCAGATGCCATCCTTAGAAACCACAAAACCTAACAGGAATCCTATCTCAACGCAAAAAACACATTTATGAGGATTGAGCCATATGTTACAATGACGACATCTTAGGAAAATGTCTCTAAGATGACCAAGGTGGTCCTCTAGTAACTATGAATGAGTAGTGAGGTCATCAAGGCACGGTTCAATAATATGTTTTATATCAATGAAACACATAGGACATAGCACCCTGGAAAGTGGCTCCAATGTTTTTCATGCCAAATGGTAACTTCGTATATGAAAAGGTTCTCCATGGGAAAATGAATGCCGTCTTGTGCTGATCGGTGGGTAAAATCTCAATCTGATTATAACCGGAAAAGCCATCCATAAATGATAAGATGACACTTCCGACACAGTTGTCGATAATCTGGTTGATATGCGAAGTGAGAAAGTTGTCTTTGGGATAAGCTTTGTTCAAATAACTGAAATTGATGAAGACTCTAATGGTGCCCTACTTTTTATTGACAGGGACGACATTTGATACCCATTCTGTCAGGGGTACGGAATAAATAAAACCTGCTTTGAGAAGTTTCTCTATTTCAACTTTGATAGCTGTAGATTTCCGTGGATGGACTTGCCTTAGTTTTTACCTGACAGGTTTAGCAGTGGGATAAGTTTTTATTTAATGGAACACAATGGATGGGTCTATCCCCAACATTTCTTTGTAAGATCAGGCAAAAATATCGTGGAATTCTTTGAAAAGTGCTCGGTATGCTTCAGATTCTTTTGCCGAGTAGTTCTTCCCAACATGAACATGCTCAAGGGTACCAGGCTTGGATGATATGTCAATTGGATTTGTTTGAGTAATGTTGCATAGGTTTCCTTCAGAATATGTGTCTTGTAATAATATAGGATTTTGAGGTGTGTTGACAATATCAGTGGAAAAAAGGGATGCAAAATCATGGTCTACCGAACTGGTGTTGGGGAGGAATGAGGATCTATGATGATGATTCTCCCATATAGGTTCATTCGTACTCATGATCTCCATAATGGACTCATCGGAAGGAAAAGTCTCGGAGAGATAATCCAGGATAGGAAGAGAGAGTTCTAACAAGTAGGGTAGGTGGTAAGGGTTTGAAGCCATCAGATGAAGCTCATCAGTGTGGTCATCAGAAAGGGTTTGAATAACGTTGTACATTTCTTCATGCGGGCTCAATGAGGTGGACTCAACAATTTGTTTTCCCTTTGATTCATAATTAAATGATGAAATCATATTTACTGTCGTCGTGTCTGCGTTAGGAGGAGTGGACAGAAAAATCCCCATAAGGGATGAATCCTTCAACATGACTACCCCAATCGACTGGTAAGGAGGAGGGGACTGACCTAACATAGGGATGTTATTATCCATAGAGGTAGTAACATCCAGCATATATAAATCGAGCTGGTCAATGGTGACAATTCTCCCTAGATGCAGAAATTGAACAGTTCGAAATACCGTCGAAGCGATATTAGTCATGGTGCAAAACCAATTTCTTCCTATAAGAAGGAGGTTGTAATCTAGCGGGGCATCGACTACTTCCACTTGAATAGAAACAAATTTGCCCCCAATATTGATTGAAAGGGATGATATGAGACCATGGGGCTAGAAACCTCATCCATCAAAGACTTTCAGATTCGTAGGTGATGTTACAAGCTCAAGAGAGCCAATAGCTTTCCAACAAGACAGGGACAAAATCGAAGTTGAAGCTCCTTCATCTAAGACAGTTCTAAAGACCTTCTTTCTGACTAATTTCGTTATGATTTGGAAAGCAATTTTTTGAAGTAGTCTAGACTTATAGTTCTCGACATTGAAATGGATTAAATTAGTATTGTCCGGGTCTAAAGATATTAAGGCAGTTAACAAGTTTTTGCGTCGTGTAGGACAACTTTGGAGTACTTCCAAGGTAGACATTGCATAGGGTTCCTGAGCAAGATCTTGAACTACATTATAAAATTAAGAAGCTCGGGCATTAAGGTTAAAAACAACCTTCCTAAGAGTACTCTTGGGTGGATGCAAAATCATGTCGAGATTAGGCTTCTCGATGGTAAGGGGAACAGTAGACGTAGACTCAGGATAACCAGTTGAGGGAGATTTTCCTAAAAAAGAATTGTCTTGTTTCTTGTCTGTGGGTTTTTCATAATTCTGACTTCGAGTTTGCAAACTATTAGTATCCGAGGACATCATGCGAATTTCCTCTGAAGAACTAGAGTTTCCCTAATTAGACATGTGGTCTATCAGTTGTTGTTGAGAGGGAAAATGATCCATGAGAACTGTGGGTGCGGGATTAATTTTCAAGAATTGGGTTATTTTGTCACGACAAGGACACTCTTTCATGAAATGGCCACCTTCGCATAGCAGACATGGATATTTCACTTTTATTTTCCCTTTATCATTCTCGTTGGTGGTTGGTTTTGGATTCTCCTGTTGGTTTCCAGGTTTCTTGTTTTTAGCTTTACCTTTCTTTTTATTGTTGCCAGGAATTTGAATACTCTGAATGGAATTGACCTCGGCATAAACCTTGGGAGTTAAAGGAGTGGGGGTGGAAGTTTGGGGTTGCTCGGCAGGTTTTGTTGCTGACAGGGACTGGATTGAACCAACAATCCCATCAACAAGAGTTTCTGTTGGTGGCTTGGCAGGATCGGTGCTTGGGCGAGGAGCTTGAGGGATCAAGTCATACAATGTTCTATACTGGGAATAAACCAAGTCCAGATATTGGGCTTGACTGATAGCTTGATATTCAGTAACGAAACCGCCCATAGCCACATCTCAGGAAATTGGAGGCAACAAATATTTAGTAAACCAATCAACTAACAACTGATTCAGGATAGGAACCTTAATAAGTCTTCTTCACCTTCTCCACTCATGGATATGATCAAATATGTGGGTGGAGGTGTTCTATCGCATAGAATTGAATATATTCGTACCCATTTCATAACGGATAGGAAGCTGAAAGTGTGTAAGAAACATAGTTTCCAATGAGCCAAAATCCACAAATGAATGTTGCGGAAGTTCGATGTACCATTTCGTGGCGATTGTAACACCCTGGTTTTGACCCCATTGCATTAGATGTATATGATGTACATATTGTAAATGATTATGGTGTGGAGCTAAAGGCCAAGGCCCCACCATTGATTGGTTATGATATGTTTCGGATTTAAATTGTCATCGATGGTGTATCGGGGCATGCGACATATATTAAGTTTTGTCATCATGTAAATGTGCATCTTTAATTAAAATGAACCCTGATCAGCTATGTTCATGGAAACCATAATGAAAAGGGCATGATTTTCACAAGGATAAGGGTGGACGATGTCAAACCTTGGGAAATGGGAGAAAAAGCCAAGTGTCACCACCTTGTCTTATCTAACCACCATAATTAAGAACTGCTGCTGTTAGTTGGGGTAGTTATGGCTGGGAGTGGAGTGTTGTAGGACTGTCAGTCCTTGCCCACACGCACACTCCACCAGCGTGGTTGACCTCACGATGGCAAGCAAAAACCACTACCATCACTCCAGCGGACACTACACTCTCTCCATGATGGTGCTAAAACACTCACGCACTGGGTTCTGCGTTGTTGTCACTCACGCAGCAAGCTAGGAGCCATCTGGTCATTGTCACCCATGATTTTTCCTATGGAGAGCCATTTTACGCTCAGGGACTGTGTGTAATTTTTCCTCACTGAGTTGTGGCTCGTGCATGTGTGTTTCCCTCTGTATTTTCAGTTCTGGTGCAAGTTTCTCTCACGCACAGGCTGGGACACTGTATCCTCTTCCCAATGCATCCTGTGTAAGTCTTTTTCACTTGCTTAGTTGTCTAGGATGGAATGTTGTTTTCCCCATGTTGTGAATTGTGTGCACTGATACGTTTGGGGCCTGTTGAAAATCGCTTGGGAGTCATTTTCCCTGTTAAGCTGTAACAGCTGATTGATTGCATGTGTGCAATGGTTGGTCTTCAAGATGTGTTGGGAGCAGGGATGGGGGCTTGGTTTTCTTGATAAACCTGGTGTGTTTGGAAACCACACAGACAGAGCTAGAGGGTTGGCTTTCTTCTCCATAACCCCTGAATAACACTGGAAGGGAATGCAGGCGCTGAGGGACTGTGTAGCAGAGAAGGGACTGATTCCTTGTGTTGGGTGTGTGTGGGTGTCTTAGAAGTCAGGCTAGTTCTGGTGTAGGTGTTCTTGGATCTGTAATGAGCTCACTAGCTTAGCATTTAGCCTTTCCCAACTCCTTGATGGCCTGATAAACCCAACTGTGTTGGCTTGGCTGTGTTTTGGGTATCCTTGGCTATGTGTAAGCCTACTTGTTCCCTATTCCTTGGAGAATCGTGCCTATCTCGGGGGTGGCAGCGTTACTGAGAGATTAAGGAGCACGCTGGCCTATGGTTGGGTGGAACATTGTAGTGACATAGCTGGTTGCGGAACGAGTTCTTATAAGATAAGTACCCTTGTCTATTTTACTTCTACAATCTTATTTACTGTTAATGATTAGGATGAACATGTTGAATGAATGCTGGTATGAATGTATGCTGCTTCCGCTATGTATGATAGATAATTGCATTTGTGTATGTTCTACTTCAATGCATTCTGTTTCAACATTTTTATGATTTCACATGATCATGGGGCTGGTAGCCCGGATGGTTAGCGCCATGGTAGCACCCTCTTCGTTGGTCGGAGGGTCAGGGATGTTACAGTGTGGTATCAGAGCTCATGTTGCAGCATGGGCTTGAATGGGCCATGACAGATTAGAGAAGAAGCAAGATTTCTTTCTGCCCAATAGAGATTAGAATTTGATGATAGAAAACTTCCACAAATTTGTCTAAGTGTTTGAACTGTCGGTTCATCGGAAAACTTGCAGGAAGGACTTCTGACGTAGCGGAGAGCTAGATGGAAGCATACCCGATGAAGAATAGTTGGAAGGAAAACTGCGGAAAATTTTCTAAGTGTTTGACGTCCGTCGGTGGAAATAGTTGATCGAGTGCCCACCGTTGTGGATGGATAGACAACTACACGTCCGACGGGTAAGGTCTCCAACCACCGACGCAGTAAAGAAAATTCAAAATTTGTTTAAGTAATGAAAACATCGGCCATCGGAAGCAAAAATTGGTTCATGCGCCCGTCATTTCGGAAGCCTAAAGCACTAGCCTTCTGACAAGAAAATACTGCCGATACCAATCAGGTCATGCCTCAGCAGATCGGGCCACCGATCGGGAGAAGATTGAAGATGATGGGTCGCCGTTGCGGCTATTGATGGAATAATTTTTCCGATGAAAAGAAGAGAATGGAGCTGATCAAGCAGTGAGAAGGAAGACTAGAGGGTGAACATTTCAAAAAATTTCTAAGTCCTGGAGTCGTCAGCCATCGATGATAGTTAGTGGATTGAAGGTCCACCGTTGTGGCTGCCTAGATGACTAACCACCCGATGCACAAGACACCCGAATGCCAATGCAGCGCATAGGTTGGTTTCATCACTAATTAGGTTCAGATAGTTGGATGTGGATCCGATGCTGCGGAGGAAGTTAGTTGTGCAGACCACCAAAACATCGGAATGTTAGTTGGGATGAGACCCGATCCTGTACAAGGAAATTTTGAGCTTTTCCAGTGGGATTTCTCAGCAGATTTCGGCTGTTTTTCAGGGGATTTTCAGGGTTGAGAAGGAGAAAGTGGGATCGATCTTATGCGCCATATTTCCACAAGGGGGCAAGCCCCCTTGACCCCCATCGTCCCCCTCAGATAGACGTTCTTTGAGGAAGAAAATTTAGCATTTGGGCAATTGTAATTTTATAATTTTTCCAGGAGAGGGTAAGTAATGTTGGTTTATATCATTGTTATGCATATAACGCTTGTGTTACTAACACGTTTGCAGAATCATAGTCACATTGAAGGGAAGTATTCCAGGTAGGGCAGTTAATAAGCTAGAGGTGGTTCAGTCATGAGAACCCATGATGGGTATGATGCTCGGTATTCTTACGAGTGAGCAGAAGATGTCATGGGAGAAAATGTCCATAATAGAAATGATGACATAGATTCTAATGGAAGGAGATTCCAAGAGACACCGTCAGATGTTGCAACCACCATGAGAAGCTTAATTAAAGCCCAAGAAGAGTAGCATCAGTTAAATGCTGCAATGTTGCAGAGTTTGATAGACTTGTAGAGAAAGATAGACTCTGGACGAGGTAAAACAAGACCAAAAGGCAGTAAGAGCAGTACTAGAAGAAGGAGAAGGACTTCTAGTGGATCATCCGACTCTGAAGAATCCAGTGGGGATTCCAGTTCTTCTTATCGTAAAAGAAAAAAAAAGAGACACCATAGGGATTGCTCTCGGGATGAATTCAAGAAAGATAAACTTCCTACATTTGATGGCGATGTGAAGACTGGACAAGAGGCTGAAGCCTAGATTCTTGGAATAAAGAAGTACTTTCAAGTGCATGATTATTCAGGAAACATGAAGGAAAGGATTGCCATATTCAATCTGAATGGAAGAGCATCCATTTGGTGGGAACACTTCAAGCAAGTAAAGAGGATCAGTGAAAGGAGACTTAAGTGGAAACAGTTCAAGAAGTATTTCAAGCAAAAATACCTCTCTGACAGGTATTATGATGACAAGATTAAGGAGTTCCATGAGCTGAGATTGGGACAGCAGACCATGGAAGATTATGCAAATAAGTTTTTGGAGCTATTGAGGTATGTCCGGTACATCAGAGATGAAAAAGTGAAGGTCCAGTGTTTTTTGAGTGGATTACCTCAGTATTACAAATATAGAATTGAGTTTTATGAACCTAGAAATCTTGAAGAAGTAATAAGGAAGGATAAGTATTGCTATGAGCAAAGAAAAGGTAAGCCGGGTTACCATAAGGCATGGAAGGACAAGAAGAATGAGAAGTTTGACCAAAGAAAGAAAGGTTTCAAACCTTCTAACTTCAGGAATCAGCAGAAGCAGCCATCCCAAGCTGCGAGTAAACCAGTTGGAGTGACAGGAGAAAATCCTAAGGATCCACAACAGAATAGAGGACCACTTCAATGTTGGAAATGTGGAGGACCCCACATGTGCAGAAATTGTCCACTCGAGAATGAGAGTGCAAGGACAACTTATAACATTCAAGAAGCAGAAACAGTGGGTCAAGTAGCAAGGGAAAGCCCTAGGATTTATACAGCACCGGAGGACCGCCAGGCAGATCACCAGTCAACTGTGGTTGAAGTAGCAGGTAATATTTTTGAACAATCTATTTCTATTTTGATTGACCTTGGTTCTACTCACAGTTACATTACTCCTAGAGTAGTGGAGATTTGTGATTTTGAGAAATTAAAGCATAGGAAGTCTTGGTTAGTTCAGCTAGCCACTGGAACTAAGAGGAAGGTCAGTGAAGTGGTAGAGAAATGTCCATTGGTCATGGATGGATTGGTCACTTGTGTAGATCTGAATGTTCTACCGCTTGGTTCCTATGATGTTCTCATTTGAATGGATTGGTTAGAAGCTCATAGGGTGAAGCTTGACTGTTATAATAAGACTTTTGAATGCATGAATGAAGAATTGAACCTAGTAGTTGTTAAAGGTATTCCAAAGGTGATTTCAGTATGACAAGTTTCAGCAATGCAGTTAAAGAAGTTCTGTAGGAAGGGTTTCCAGTTGTATGTAGCTCATATTTTGGAGACATCAAGAGATGAAACTCCTAGGTTGGAGGACTATCAGGTGTTACAGGAATTCAGGGATGTGTTTCCTGATGAGATTCCAGGGCTTCCTCCAAGGCGGGACATTGATTTCACAATTGAACTTGTGCCAGGAGCAGCACCAGTGTCCAAGGCACCCTATAGGATGAGTACACCGAAGATGCTAGAGTTGAAGATGCAACTGCAAGAGTTGTTGTAAAAGAAGTATATCCGACTGAGTGTGTCTCCTTGGGGAGCACCATTTATATTTGTAAATAAGAAAGATGGTACACTCAGGTTGTATATTGATTACAGACAATTGAACAAGGTTACTGTGAAGAATAAATATCCTTTACCTAGGATTGATGACCTCTTTGATTAAATGAGGGGAGCAAAGGTATTTTCCAAGATTGACTTGAGGTCTGGTTACCATCAGGTGAGAATCAAGGATGAAGACATTCATAAGACAACCTTCAGAATAAGGTATGGACATTATGAGTTTGTAGTGGTACCATTTGGCCTCACAAATGAACCAGCTACATTTATGTGCCTTATGAATAGTGTCTTCAGTAGATATTTGGACAAGTTTGTTCTTGTTTTCCTTGATGAAATTCTTGTTTATTCTAAGAATGAGAAAGAGCATGAAGGGAATTTGAGATTGACATTGAAATTGCTCAGGGAGCATCAGCTATATGCAAAACTAAGCAAGTGTGACTTCTATAGAGATAGAATTCAGTATTTGTGTCACATTATCTCATAGGAAGGTATATCTGTGGACCCTGAAAAGATCGAAGCCATTATGAATTGGCCTACTCCAAGAAATGTGACAGATGTAAGATCTTTTATGGGACTTGCAGGATACTACAAGAGGTTCATTGAGGGATTCTCCAAAGTTGCACATGCCATCACTTCTTTGCAAAAGAAGGGGATGAAGTTTGAATGGACATCAAGGTGTGAAGAAAGTTTTCAATTGTTGAAGAATCTTCTCACCAGTGTACCAACATTGAAGGTTGCAAATCTAGAGAAAGATTTTGTGGTGTGTACCGATGCATGCAGACAAGGGATTGGAGAAGTCCTTATGCAAGACAACCACGTGATAAGCTATGAGTCAAGAAAGCTGAAGGAGCATGAGAAGAACTATGCCACTCATGATTTAGAGCTTGCAGCCATAGTACATGCTCTCAAGATGTGGAGACATTACTTGATGGGTAGAAAATTTGAGCTTAGGACAGACCATTGTGGTCTAAAGTATTTGTTTGATCAGCCTACTCTGAATGCTAGGCAAGCAAGATCGCTGGAGTTTTTATGTGAGTTTGATTTTCAAATCAAGCACATAAAGGGGAAGGATAACAAGGTAGCTGATGCACTTAGTAGGAAGGTGCAATAAATGCATGTGGCATCTCTTAGTATTTGCCAATCAGATTTGAGGCAGCAAATTGTTAGTCATGCTGCTGGAGATGAATTGTATGAGTAGGTAAAAGACAAATTGCAACAACAAAGTCTTGAGAAGAGGTATGAGGGGTATAAATTGGAAGAAGATGGACTTCTCACTTATAAAGGTAGAATTTATATTCCAGATGTAGCAGATTTGAGGAGAATATTCTAGAAAGCAGTACTTTTGGCCAAGAATGAAAAAGGACATGGCTAAGTACATTTCAAGGTGTATGAAATGTCAACAGGTAAAGGTTGAGCATGAAAATCCAGCAGGCTTGTTGCTTAGTTGTCCAAGGAAGACTGTTGTTTTCCCCATGTTGTGAATTGTGTGCACTGATACGTTTGGGTCCTGTTGAAAATCCCTTGGGAGTCATTTTCCCTGTTAAGCTGTAACAACTGATTGATTGCATGTGTGCAATGGTTGGTCTTCGGAATGTGTTGGGAGCAGGGATGGGGGCTTGGTTTGCTTGATAAACCTGGTGTGTTTGGAAACCACACAGATAGAGCTAGAGGGATAGCTTTCTTGTCCACAACCCCTGAATAGCACTGGAAGGGAATGCAGGGCCTGAGGGACTGTGTAGCAGAGAAGGACATATTCCTTGTGTTGGGTGTGTGTGGGTGTCTTAGAAGTCAGGCTAGTTCTAGTGTAGGTGTTCCTAGCTTTGTAATGAGCTCACCAGCTTAGCATTTAGCCTTTCCCAACTCCTTGATGGCCTGATAAACCCAACTGTGTTGGCTTGGCTATGTGTAAGCCTGCTTGTTCCCTATTCCTTGGAGGATCATGCCCAGCTCGGGGGTGGCAGCTTTGCTGAGAGATTAAGGAGCACGCTGGCCTATGGTTGGGTGGAATGTTGCAGCGACGTAGCTGGTTGTGGAATGAGTTCTTATAAGATAAGTACCCTTGTCTATTTTACTTCTGCAATCTTATTTACTATTAATGATTATGATGAACATGTTGAATGAATGCTGGTATGAATGTATGTTGCTTCTGCTGTGTATGGTAGATAATTGCATCTATGTATGTTCTACTTCAATGCATTCTATTTCAACATTTTTATGATTTCACATAATCATGGGGCTAGTATCCCGGATGGTTAGTGCCATGGTAGTGCCCTCTTCGTCAGTCGGAGGGTCAGGGACGTTACAGCGGTACCGGTCAAAGTTCGCCGAAAGAGTTTTAAACAAACTAAATCATCCATAAGGGAGTTTGAAGAAAACCACAAATGGAATGTCATGATATGGTTTTTTGGATCATCTCCTTGCTTCCCATCAAACTTTGGAATGTCTGATGGTAACTCCACCAGAATGGGAGGCCACAAGGGGTTATGTCGAATGGGAACATTAATCAACTTGGACAAATTAGGCAAGTCCAAAGGATCTAGGAAAGGTAACTGACGATTAGGCTGCACATACTGGTAATATTGATATGGCATATACGTACCAGTAGGACCATACGTTGACTGATAAACAGGTCGTTGTGATGAAGAACCGCTGGAAGATCCATCTGCAGGGGGTTGATTTCTGGGATTAGGACCGTTAGGACCGCCAGGGCCTCCGTGAGGAGGACCACCAGGGCCTTCGGGACCACTAGGACCATTGGGACCACTAGGACCACCTGGAACACCAGGAGGAGGACCACCTGACCCTCCGGGACCCTTGGGAGGTAAACCTCCAGAGCCTCTGGAACCACTACGAGGAGGTCCACCAGACCCTCCAGGACCATTAGGAGGGAATCCACCAGGGCCCCCCAGGACCACCAGGACCATTAGGACCATAAGGAGGAAAGCCAATAGGCCCTCCAGGATCATTAGGTCCCCCAAGAGGAGGAGCTCCATAAGGTGGTTCTCTGGAACCCCCCATAGTATGTATAGGTATCCCCCCCATAGCTGTCATGTAGGACCAGTTAGGTTTCCCCCATGGTGTGAAAGTATTACTAGGATATGGAATTCCAGCATAAGGCATTCTTGTAGGATTGGGTTGGTAATTAATTTTTCCTACAGGTACTTGATTTGCTATGTAACCATACCCCCAAGAGGTTTGATTGGTTACAAGTTGTGCCCCCAAGGGATGACCTGAACTGGATGGGGGGTTAACCACATTCATGTGGGTAGGAGGGACATAAAGTGTAGATTTCTCTATACTAGAGGTCTTCCCATGTCTAGCTACGATTCCAGTGACAAATAATGTAGTTCATGCAGGGGTTTTCCCCCTGACACTAGAAGGTATTGATGAAACATGAATTGAATGTTGAGCCCCTGGTGTGGAAGACCTGGGAGTATTTGGAACAAACATAATATGGGAGGTGGTGGGGTTGGAAGTTTCACCTGGATTATGTGGAGTCACATTGCGATCTAGAATAGGTTCAATAGGTCTCATAGAATCAACGAGTGAGCGATATCCCACAGGAAGAGTTGCTGATTGAGGTGGTGGTGTGCCCAATATGTCATCTATTTTATTCTTAATTTCTTGTGCAAGGAGAATAACTGCCTAGTATTTTCTACGTTCTTGTTCATTTGGTGAAACTTCTTCAGAAGACTTTAAACAGGTGCCAAATAAGGCAATGTCCTGTCCTATAGAGGTATCCCAAAATGGAGCATTGGGACCATAATATGGACTGGTAGTATCATCAACATGACCTTATATGGGAGAATGGAACGAAGTATTACCCTGAGAAGGTTGTTGGTCCAAGGGAGGCATGTGCAAAGGATATGGATCTCCGCTTTCTGTAACCACATTTTCTCCCACTTGGGAGTTGGTAGCAGCTCTTTGTTCGATAGATTCCATAGGATTTTCTCCTGAAACAGGAATAAAATTAGGTGGAAAGCCTTGTACTCTTCTGGACTATCTTCCTTTAGCCAGTTTTTACAGTTCCTATCCCTAGGGTCTCAAAACTATAAAACACACCAAAAACTTCCCTACTCAAGCTATAGGCCAAACAAGTAAACTTAAATGACAGGAGGAGTTCAGCTAGTCAAGTCTCTCACCAGGATTGTCAAGAAGGTGCCACTCGCGATATACCTCAAGGGTACATGCGTAGTAATCTCCCTGAATGTTGTTTTCGGTGTATGTCTCCAAGCAATACAGCCAAAAGGATTTTCTTAGATAGATAAGGTATCCTAGTGGGCTCTCTCGATATACGTAAGGTATGTGGGAGCTCAAATCGGTAGTAGTGTTGTCTAATGCATAACCATTCACAAGGAGCCTTCCTATATACAATTGAGTACGTGAAGTACCTTTTTATATACCTCAAGGGTATGTGAAAGGATGTTCGATATACTGATGGTACATGGAAGAACCGTGCAAGTCCCAAGATGTAATGCAGACGAGTAACGACAGCTCCTATGCTTAACGACGCCCAAACACATCTCTAGCCTATCACTCAAATTGCTATATAAATTTTAGCCTATAACTACCATTAATTTTAAAGTGGATAGTTAGGTGAATGCATGGAATTTTGACAGAAAAAATAAGACCATGCAAAATGTAGATGCAAATATTTCACTTTACCGTTCGTGGTATGCCTTCCTACGGGAGGGAAAGATAGTATTTTCTTTTCATTTTAAAAACCAAAAATTCCCAAACAACTACTTTGAACAAATCAAAATCAAAGACAAGAAACACATTCCAAACTCATTTTTCTTTTTGAAAGAAATCAAAGGGGTAAGAGTCTCTTTTCCTAAACGAAAAACAACAAGCACTCTACATGCCTATGCACTCTATTTTTTCGATTTTTCTTAAAACATAGATAGATCTAACTTAAAAATACACTATTTTTTCTTTTGATGAGATAGTACTAATACAAGAGAGACAAAATAACAAAGAGAACATGAAAACTTGTGAGGTTAATCAGAGATCCAATGCCTTATGCTCAATAATGATAATGACCTAATCTCAATAAATAAATAAATCTTTTTTTAAAACGCAAAAAGAAGTCCTCTAGGGAAAAATGAAAGTAAGATGCTAAGCAAATGGTTTTTCTTTCGGTCTTTATAAAAGATATGAAAAGAGAACTAACATAAAACTAAGCTTTCAAAAAATTCCTTTCACAATCACAAACAACAAGCATGAAAGCAAATGAATATTCAACAAGCCTAATCTAGCTTTTGAATTCTTCAACCAAACCAATTGTTTGCCACAAAATTTTCAACCATGAGCATTCAGATTCTAACACACAAGCCTGATAGTGCAGGGATGAAAGAAAACAAACTCAACTTTTTGCAAAAATTGATAAAAAATAGTTCTGGAACAAGGCCTACCTAGCACTGCACTGGAGGGGTTTTGACAGAGCGGTTCTAAACAAGAACCACTTTTGGATAACGGGACTCAGGCGGTGGCACCACTTATGGCTAACAGAGTTTAGGCAGTGGCACTGCTTGTTGCCAACAACACATATGCGGTTCCCTGAATGGATCCAAAACACAAGAAGAACAAGAAATTGATCAAATCAAGGTAAATATTGATGAATTGATAGTAAACAAGAGCATATAAAGTCGAAATAGTTCAGATCTGAACAAATCTAAAAGTTTCAAACCAAGATTCACTAAGTCAGATGGTATATCTAACTAAAGAGAGTTGGAGATGGATCCTGGATTCGAACAAGAGTTCAAGGACTGAGGAAGATGATATCAACTGAAATTTTCTTTGATCCCCAGCAGAGTCACCATATTTGTTATCAGGAATATTGCACCTTCTACAGACAAAAGTTGTTCCTCTGGTCTAAATTGTCCATATCCAGAACAAATGAGTGAACGACAAAGGATGAAGACCTTCCTTGAATGTTGTAGACACCTGGAATACTGCTTCAATCATGAGCCTATGTACCTACAAACACGTCAAACATACAAGAACATCAAAGCTACTGGAAAATCATCTACATACCCATGCTAGTGACTAAGGAATCTAGCAACATATACATGTGAAATCAGAACAACAGATATGTGGGACAGAAATCAGCTTTGCATTAATAATGTATGAAGAATCTTACAACCGTTGCTTTAGTGTTGACAAGCTCCTCAATGAGACAAACACTTCATCCCCATAGGCTCTAACTTTGCTCTCTATGCTCTCCAATGATTTGGACTAGGTAGTCAATTCAACAGCATAACAATACCTCTATAGTTCTCCTCCTCAACTATGGATATGATCTTGTATTTATAAGGCTCAATGGATAGGTATAGTTGAGAGAATTATGGGTGAGGTGGCTCCAAGATCCTACCATGGGGGATCTTGAACTCAAACTGACCCATAATGATAGGGATAAGGGAGGACATGACGCTCAAGTTCTAGAAGCCTCGAGAAACTTCTCTTTTTCGCATTTTACCCAGGGTACTGCTTTTGTTCCCTTATGACAAAGTGGTTTAGGTGAGAACCGCTTTAAGAATAAAGCCTATAGGCGATGGCACCGCTTCTATATAACAGGATACAGGCGGTGTTGAACAAGGTATCACTCATCAGCCACAGGGTAAGCATGGTGCTAGGTTTTTTCAAGTAGAATTGACAAACAGAGAAATTTTCCACTCCAAGTGTTGGGATCAAGGGAAAACATAGGGGTTAAGGATCTCATCACATGATGGTGACAGGATTTAGGAACTAGTTTTCTTGTCCACGACACTCATCTCCTCCTAGATGTACACTATAAAGCACTTTTATTCTTTTTCAAGATTTTCAACATCTAAAAAAAGTTTTAAAAAAAATAAAAAACATAAAATGCCGGATGGGAAATGATATTATCCTTGGCATCTGTCGAGTCATGTCACCTCTGAACAGAGCACTGTATATCACATCAATTGGTTGGGTTGTTAGTTTGAATTTAGGAGTTTTACTCGTTACTCTGAGTTTTTCTCCACCGACCGGTTATGCTTCCTATCCCCATGGAGCGTCTGTTGATGCCTCCTATGTCACAGAGATGTCCCAGTTTTCATATCGAGTCTATGCTTCCTACCTTCAGTCACCACTTTCCCTATGCTCTTGGTCGAAGGAAGTTGAAGCCTGTGTCAGCCATTCCTCAGTTGTCTTGACTTTCCATGGTTACCATTCCCAGTACAGTTACTGGTTTGTGCAAATATTGTCTGTTTGAGTTATTCCACATTATCCATCATTGCTGAGTATCTCGTGTTGGTTGATGGGGGATGGCTTAATGCCCTCCTTCCAGTCGATTCCATTCCATCTACTTCAGATCATTTATTTTGGAATAGGAGTCTAGATTCCATTTGAGTGCCTTGAGACTTACAGTCACTAGGGGTAGGTTCTCTTGCCATCAACATTTTTGGGAATACATCAATGTCCCTTGATCGATAGATCTTTTCAAGTGTTCGACCACAACACATCTATTCACACTTGTTAGATTGCACTTTGTAACTTGATTCCCATGATCATTATCATGGGATATCTCACATTTGTTAATGGTGTACATCAATGACTGGTAATCAAATGATGGACTATCATGTTCAACCTTGACACCTTTAATCACGTGGTAGGACATGTACTCATAGAGGTTTGCATAGAAGACCTCCGAGATTGGTGGCCTTCCATATATGCTACCTCCTTGATCGTTCCAGTATTCATGAGATGTCAGATCTTGTGACAAGATTCCAGTGTATATAAGATATCTTCATCCATCATGGAGATCTTGATTCATTGTATATTGTATGTGGCGATGACCACACATGACATTTGTATATCATTCCTATTCATGGCCATTGTACTCTTATGTATCTGAGACTGATATATGTATATTTGCAGTCATATGTAGAGATTTATCATTGTATTGTACTGATGAGTGGCTGGTTCTTCCACCTAGGTATTCATTACTTTACTTATGGGATGGATATAATGTATTTCATCCATCATGTCACCCCTTTAACCTCACACATTAGGGGGCATTTTTTATAACTGATTTTACCACACCTAGTTGATCACATATTTATGGACTTCCATGTCTCTCTGCAAACTCCTTGGACCCCCTTTTCTCTTATTATACTTTGATGTCCCAAGAAAGTCCCCAAAAAAAACATGTTTATGTGTATATGCGACATTTAAAGCTATAGTCAGGTGTATACTCATCGTTTGAGCCAAAACCTACGTACATTGAGAAATGTGCATAAAGCTAAATTTTTTTGGAGTTTTCCTCATATATTTTCAAATATCCTGATTCTTGGCCTTACATATTCCTTGATAACGCTCATAATAGACCTTCCATTGCTTATTTGGAGTGCTATATATTGAACCTCTTGGATACATTGAAGGAGAGAAATTGGAGAGAAAGGAAACTATAGTCCATTGTTTCCTCACTTGTTATGCTTGAGTCTGCATCCCTTTGTCCCTTTGGAGCACACAGTGTTTATGTTCCCAATATTTCCTTTGCTTTGTAAGATTCCCATTGAGAGATGGAGGATTGAAGTGGTGGAGGCCCAGGTGGAGGACTCAGTTTCTCGAGTTCGAAGAAGTGCCAACAGAGGTTGTCACCATTGAATCTTTGTTTTTATTAATAGAAATATCCATTTCATGTCCAATACATGTGCATAAATATGAATATGGTATCCATGGATATATTTAATTTCTTATACATGATTGATTATATATGCTAGAGTACGTATAACACTTGAATATATAGCATGCTTCTATTGTTTGTTGTTGTTGAGAGCAAATAGTGAATGCAAGCATGTCGGAAAATCTCAACAGGGATCTACATCAACCGTCCAGAATAAGGTATGATTCATATCCCTCAATGTTAGATGTTTTTATTGCTCTTGCATATTGGAAATGATTTATTTTTGGTGTCATTCAGTCTGTTGTGGTACACCCCAAGCCATAGGAAGTTTCTCTCCATGACATCGTTGAATGCTATAAAATTGAGAATCAATCCTTTGGGTTTGGAGATATATAATAAATGTTCCATACCAAGGATTAGTAGTGGAAATGAGGAATAAATGTTCATCTTCCCAAGACTCTTCTTCTATCTTTTCCTCTTTATTGTCAGGTAACTCAGACACTAGTTCCACAAATGCTAATGACTTCTTAGCTTTAGCGTTTATGAATTCAAGATAAATTATTGCAAAATTACTCTTTATTTAGAATACTTTACACTGATGACTCAACGAGACAAAATGTGTTTCATGGGGTTCATTTCATCCACGATAGTCATTTTTCACGGAAGTATATAATGTCTAAGTCTTTGGACAACATGAATGGTTGTCTATACTATCTTCTCTACCTAGGAAAATTTAGATTTGGGGATGAAAATGCCCTTACTAAGATCATATATGGTATGTTCTAGAGATGAATCAACCTCTTGGACCAAAACCATCCCTCATGTGGATTCAGTTGCTACCAAATATAGAAAAAATTCTCTGGTATAGTCCATAGGGTTAAGCACCAGGGTTGACACTAGGGCTTGTTTCAATGCATCAAAAGAGTGTTAAGCTTGGTCATCCCATATGAACAGTGTATCTTGTTTTAAGAGACGCATGAAACCTTTCAAAATTTCATCATAATTCACAATGAATCTTCAAGAATGTTTATTTTCCTTGTATTATTTGAAGTTTAATTGTTTTCAGGGAGGGAAATTGTAATATTGCCTAAAAGTTAAGGGGATATACCATTATCCCACTCTTGGATACAATGAAACCAAGTAATCTCCGAGACTCCACACAAAATATGCATTTATGTGGATTCAACCTAATGTTTTATTTATGACATCGAATGAAAACAACGTGTAAGTGTGCACAATGTTCAACTCTTCTACTATATTTGGTTTTCAAGTCATCAAGATAAATCTTGACCATTTTATTAATATCATGGAACGCATATGGCATGGCTCTTTGAAAAGTGGCCCTGACATTTTTATGGCCAAAAGGAATTTTTCGATACGCAAAAGTTCGGCATGGGAAAATTAAAGTTGTTTTATGCTCATCTTCCTTCTTAATTTGAGTTTGGTTGTAACCGAAGAAGCCATCCATAAATGAAAATATTTTGTAGAAAATTCATCCATAATCTGATTAATAAAGGGCGTGGGATAGTTATATTTGATACAAGCCAAATTTAACTCCCTAAAGTCAGTACATACTTGGATTGTTCCTTGTTTTTTATTTACCATAGATTCCCATTCAGTTAAAGGTATAGGGTAAATGAATCCAACTTTTAATAGTTTTTCTACTTCTTCTTTTATGGAAATGGATTTCTTAGGATTTACTGGACGTAAATTCTATCATATATGTTTGACATTTGGATAGGTTTTTATCTCATGTTCAACAATATTAGGATTGATTCCCAACATTTATTCATATAACAAAGAGAATACGTCATGAAACTCTTTGAATAGAGCAGCATATTATGTGATTTCCTCTAGAGATCAATTGGCACCTATATTGATATTTTCGGCAATGTCAGGATTAATGGATATATCTATAGGAATGGTTTTCAAAATATTTGCCAAATTTCCTTCTGAAATTACATTGTGTGTTTGGACATTGTATTGGTACCTTTCCATATTCTAATCAAGGTAAAAAAAATAGGTTTAACCTCTAACGAATCCGGCTTAGAAAGAAATGATGACTGATGATGCACATCCTCCTAGGGTCATTCTAATATGTTCATGACTTGAAGGAAAAATTCATCAAATGAAAAGGTTTGATCCAAGAGATAATGAGTGATGGGATTATTAATATCCCATACAAGCGATATGTATGGATCATATTCCTCCTTTGGAGTCCCTTGGAGAATGATTTTGATCCAAGTATGTTGAAGCCATTTGGATTGCTTGATATGACAATTCTACAATAGACAAGGGTGTACTACTCACTGTTTCATCAAGTTCTTCAAAATCTATTTCCTTTCCTTTACTATTTTGGACTTGGATGTCCTCTACCATAGTTCCATTTGATGAAGTGGAACCAATCATTGTAGCAAATTTAGAAGAAATTGTTAACAATAAAATTTTGATGTAATGGTGAAAACAAGAGCAGTTTGAGGGGTAGATGTTGGTGGTGGTATTGTGAAGGTTCCCATGAGGGAAGAATATTTTAACATCCCTACTCCAACATCTTGAATCGTTGTTTCAAATCCCCCATAAAAGGTGCATTCGAGTGGATACCAATTTCATGTATGTAGTAATCTAACTGATTTATTGTAACAATCTTCCCTTGGTGGGGGAACTAAATCACTCAGAATGTTGAATATACTACCTACATCATTACATGTATCCAATTGCATCCCAATAGAATATTGTAATGTTTGGGTGCATATACTACATCAACATCAACCTGGACTGTTTTACTTCACAATTCAATTGGGAAAGCTGTAATAAGTTTGTGAGGTGGGAATGAGTGTCCATCAAATTATTTGAGTATTGTGTGGGATGGTGCTACAGTGGGTGATCCTAATGTTTTCCAACATCTTATTGACATGACACAAGTAGATGCTTCTATGTATATAACTGTTTGAAAAATACTCTCCCCATGTGAGACCATTTTAATCTGAAAAGCGATATGTGACGGAAGCTTACGTGTTAACTGCCCTAAATAGAAGGTGATCAAATGCGTATCATTCAGATATATTTTACACCAATGGAAGGAAATAGTTTTTTTCTCCGAGTTAGACAACTTTGTAATACCTCCAAGTCCGATATGGCACAAGGTTCTTGAGCTAAGTCTTCCACTATATTATAGTATTGAGTTTCTTTTGCATAAGGATTGTGAGTTGTTTTACATAGAACCCCTTTGGTTGGCCAAGGAACTATGTTAATGGTTGGGTTCTTAATGAGAAGAGACATGTTTTGATGTGATCCTAATGGGTTTGAAACACTAGTTGGTGTATTTTAACAATGATCCTTTGTTTGAACATTAACCTCATGATATAACCCAAAGATGTTGGAAAAGGGTGTATAACCCCCTTGCGGAGGGTTTGCTTGGTTTCCCCCTTACATAGGTACCGGTTCCACAAAAACCAATTATTGTGGTTGTGGAAAAGGTTGATTCAATATAGTAGGTTGTTTCATCCCACTTCGTTGAGATAACATACAATGAATGTCATCCATATGAGGGCATTGGTGAGTAGGATGATCTCCTTGAAAAATATTGCAATAATACTTGTTTTTTTGTTTATCCTTATGGATTTCAGGTTGATTATTCATCTTAGGTGTATCTCCTACCCCATAATTAGCATTGTTTCTTCTTTTCTCCTTTTTGTTCCATGGCTTGGAATGCGAGGATTTTTGAAGTTTGGGCAAGATTTGCAGGTTGTTGGTTTTCTGGACAACCGTGGGTTGCGAAGTTTGAACAGATACTTGTCCCATTTGCTAGGTAAGGTAATCAAATTGACTGCTAGAACCAATCACACCATTTCCATGAATTCATTTTGGTGGCCTAGCTGAATCGGACGTGGCTCCCATAGGATGAGGTATTAAATCATAAAGTGTGCTTGATTGTGAATACGTCAAATCCATCTGTTGGGCACTCTGAATGATTTTTTCTTCGTCCATGGCCCTTGACATGGAAACATATTTGGCAAGAGTAAGAAATAATGATTTCACAAACCAGTATGTTAATAATTGATATGGTATTTCTTCTTTAATAATCCTTCGACATCTCCTCCGCTCATGTATATGATCAGATATGTGAGTATAAGTGGATTTCCTAAGCAAAGTCAAAAGTTCAGTACCCATCTCATAGCAAATAGGTAATTGAAAATGAATAAAAAAAACCATGGATAAAGATGAAAAATATGTGAATGTATTACAAGGAAATTATATGTACCATTTGACAACAGTTCCTAGGAGGTTCCAATGAAACAACTGCAACCTAATACTATCATCAAATAGGGAATTGGATGAACACCACAAATGAAATGTCATCATGTGAATTAATGGATTTTCATGTGGTTTTCCATTGAATTTGGGTATGTCTGATGGAAGTTTGGTTGGTATGGTTGGCCACCGATTCAAATATAGAAAATGATCATTGGTCAGATGGGATAAATCTGATAGATTCAATGTGGCCATAAATGGTGATTTGATAGTTGTTGTCGCATATGTTTGGAAATATGAACTTGGATCCTGATGGTTCCACTATCCTTGGGTTTGATTAATGTTCCAAGGTGGATTTCCTCCTTGAAAAGGTAGACCCCTTAAAGTCTGGTTATTCCCTAAATATTGTCTATTCCATTGTGGGATGGGATTGAAGGGTGAATTTCCCCCTTTCGGAGGTGGATCCAAACAAGCTTGTTAGTTACCTCAGAATTGACCATTCCATGGATATTTTCCTTGTGCTTGATAATTGTTCCAAGGTGGGTTTCCCCATATGGGGGCAGGCTCCCAAAAGATTCGCTACTTCCTAGAACCTTACCACACTCTTGTGGTATGGGATTGATAGGTGGATTTACCCTCACATAGTGATTGTTCGGGGTATGTAGGGTTACCCATGGATATTGTGCTAGGATTAGTAGGAGTATAATCCACCACATAATTTCCACCCATTTTCATAGGATTACTCCAATTGGAATTTATGTTACAAGATCCATTATTTACACCAAGAATATTACCATTCTTTGGTGTGGAGTTTCCACCAAAAGTGGAACATGGACAAGTATTGGATAAAGCAAAAGGATTCAAAATAACTCATTGTATGTTTCGAATTTAATAATCCCCACTATATTAGAACCCCATGTTTGGTAAGGAACACCCTCCGGTAGGGATACTTGTAGATAAAGTAGATGTACTTCCAAGACTGGAACCTAGAACTCTACCAACTAGCACTGAATTGTTGGTTGAAGTTATTCCAATGGCATGCATATTAACTGTTGGGATTGACATTGAGGAAAAATTGGAGATATTATTTCCTCCATAAACCATTTAAGATTGCATGGGTATGGTCCCTTGAGCTTTTAAAGAATCAAAAGGGTTAAGTGTAGGATTTTTCATGTTATTAAAATATGTGAAAAGGGGGTTAATGTTGTCCAATGACTCACTTACAACAAGTATTATTGGGATGAAATATTCAAAGGTGGATTAGTCTTGCACCTGGAAATATCACACTGCTTGTCAGCCTTGAGAAGAATTTCATGTTGCCTGTTAACCTCCCAGAAAGCCTAGTATGGGTCACCTTGGACACTTTTTTCCGTCACCTAGAAGGGACGACGCTTCCTTGTATTTTTCACAGAGCGTCGACGACGCCTGCCTCAGTTGAGAAAAAGGTGTCGTTTTCCCTCTTTTTTGGAAAAAACCCTAAGTTGATGCTCCTCTCTATTTGGCTAAGAGCATCGGTGGTCAGTAAAAAGGAAACAAAAGATGTTTCTAGAAGCTTCTGTACAGAATCCTTCATGGAATTAGTTCCTATATGCCCGGGAGAGGTGGAATTTGCCTCCCTCACCTATAGGGATCTCATTCTATCCTTTTGACAAGTCATCCCATGGGTTCTAGGCCTATAAATGAAGCCTTCATGAGGAGAGTGAGGAAGGCCAGAAAAAGCATTCTTATGTTGCTAGTTTGAAGTATGAATTAGAGGAAAAGTAGAGGTAGCTTGTGTTTGGAAAGGTCTTCATAGTCATAGGAGATTGTAGAAATTCTTGATTGAAAGAGAAGCCATTGACATCAAGGATTTTGGTTGTACTTCTTTGTCACCCATATATTAATACAAAGACATTTCCCTTTGCTATATTTGATTGTAGTGTTTGTAATTAAATATTATTGGATTCCTTGATCACCAATATGGATAGTCAGTTATCATGATGCTCTCATCCTTTTTGTTTT
Organism: Pseudotsuga menziesii; assembly: GCA_001517045.1. Lineage (NCBI taxonomy): Eukaryota > Viridiplantae > Streptophyta > Pinopsida > Pinales > Pinaceae > Pseudotsuga > Pseudotsuga menziesii. The sequence goes on from LPNX010648205.1 coordinate 39,973, forward strand.
CCTTGTGATCTCTCTTGTAAGTACTGAACCATTGCAAGGAATTTCTAGAGAGAAGATAAACAGATCCAGGGTTGAGGAATAATGTGTTTTATGTTAATTGATTTAATTATTCAAGGAAAGTATATGTTTCTGTGTATTTTTATTCTATAGTTGTGTCTTACATTACAAAGGAACAAGCAGTGTCCGCACTGGTTGATAATTCCTATAAGCAAAATTGGTGACTCCGCTAGGGATCTAGCTTAATCTAGTCAGATTTGGTGCAGATCCAGTCGGATCTACAAACTTCAGTAACCATTCCATATATGAAGGTTGTTTCTCTCTCCTTTCAGTTGTTTCAGTTAACAAGGTGAGTTATCCATATTATGTTTCTAATCTTTTTCCTCTGTTCTGAGTAAAATGTTTGCACTTTTAGAGTCAGCTTAGTCTTTCCGGTTTCTCCTGCAGGTTTTTAGCTTTTTGAGTCCACTGTTCTGCTACGCTGTTTCCTTTGGCTGACAGAGCGTCGGTCCTTTGTAGGACACCTTTCCTCTTCTCGACCAAAGTGCTGACACAACCTTTTATTTTGCTTGACAGAGAATCGACGACACCTTTTTGAAGAAGGCTACGAATGTCGTACCAGCCTGGGATGCTCTGGTGCAATGCCCTTCAGCGCGCTGAGGTAGGTCTTCTAACACTGCCTGTTCAAAAAAAAATTGTTCAAAAATTGGAAATTTTTTTCTGTCCTTTGAGACTTTTCAGTTTGGTCTTCTTGATTGCTTTTTGTCTGATTTACTGGTTTTTGTGAGTCTGATTCTCTGTTTGAGCTCAGATCCAAAAACTTATATCTTTTTCATTGTCATAAATGAAATTGGAAACATAGTTTGATCTTGGTTTTTTTAGTGAAGTATCGGAAAATTTCATGTTGAAAAGAAAGCCTATAGCCTCTTTCTAGAAGATTAGTTTCTTTTGTGGAAAATACTGCTTTGTGTGCCTCATATTTTCTAGAAAATAACAAAAAGAATCGTTTTATTTTTCTCTTGTTTATGCTTGCGAAAATTGTTTGTTAATTTCATTTGCATGAGTGATTTAGAAAGATAGGTATTTTTGACATTGTAGAAAAAATCAGTTTTGCATGCACATTAGAGGCTTAGTTTTCTCTCTGTCATTTTAAGAAACTTTAGAGTGCTTGTTTGAAAGATTTTTTTTTGTTTTGAAAGGACTTCCTTTGCATTTCCTTGTTGTATCTTGTTTGTTGTTAAAAACAACTTTCTTTTGGTATACTCTTGAAAAGAAAAGAAAAAGGTGTCTTCCTTACCCTAGTTATGTCTGATCGAAGTCAAAAAGTGTATCTACATCTAGATTAATTTGCATTATTGGAGATAACATTCCACAAACATTCACCTAATCATCCAGATAAAATTAATGGTAGCTTTAGGTCTAAAATTGTATAGAAACTTGAGTGATAGGTTAGTGACGTCTTCCTGTGTCGCTAAGCGTAGGAGCTGTAGTTATTTGTCTGCACTACAACTTGAGACTCACGTGATTCTTCCATGTACCATTGGTATATATACCGGCCTTTCATGTACCCTTGAGGTATATAGAAAGGTACTTCATGTACTAGATTGTATATCGAAATGCCCCTTGTGAATGGTTGTGCATTAGACAACACTACTACCGATTTGAGCTCCCACGTGCCTTGCGTATATTAGGAGACCCTACCAGGATACCCTGGTCATCTGAGAAAATCCCTTTGGCCATATTGTGTGGTTCAATACATCGAAAAAAGCATTTAGGGAGACTACTATGCACCTACCCCTGAGGTATATCGTGCGTTGCACCTACTTGACAATCCTAGTGAGAGACCGACTATTCGGAACCCATCCTATCATTTAAGTTTGCTTGTGACTTTTAGCTCTGTGTAGGTTTTTCTTGTGTGTTTTTCTCCTTTTTTGACCTAGACTAGGTAACTTAGGCCACCACTAGGGCTGAGCTTCTTGCGAGACGTCAATATCATAGATTGCAAGGTTTATATCTTAACTCTCCTCCTACTGTGGAAGGAGAAGAAGGAGTAAACATGGAACAAATAGCTTCTGCTAATGTTCTTGTAGGAACTTCGTTAGCTAGTGAAACTAGAGAAGATTTCATTGTTTACACAAATCCTTTTGTTCAATTGCCTCCTGCAACCAATGTTTCTATACATCCACCTTTGGAAGGCCATATCGATACTCTTTCCCCACCAGATTATGGCCCGAATGCTCCTTTTTCAAGGAATTCTATGGGCCAAGCTATTGCGGAATTCAGGGTTATTAGACCTTCACCAAGGAACCCTCCTTTGGGAGAGGAGGAGGATAGAAGAATTAATGCATCTCTCGATAGAGCTCGTAACTTTTCAGAGAGAGTAGAAAGAATCATTCCTCCACCCATGTCTCGTCATGAAGCCGTATTATCTTCTTTACCCCGAAATACATACCCTTGGCCTTTAGCTGAAATTAAACCTTCTTCTGATGGTCATCCAACCTATGGTGAGACTTCTCACAACCCATGGCCTGAAGGATATCATTCACTAGCTCAATTGATAGCTCCTATTGAAGAAATTCCATTTCAAGGTAACCCAGGACCAAATCACAACCCTATAGTTTCACATCCTGGACCCATTACTAGACCTTCCATACCTGTCATGGTTGGGGGGAAATCCTCAAGTCAAGAAATGTCAGTAAGTTCTCACACCGGGAGACAACCCTCAGTGCGTGTTACGTCATCTGTTAGTGGAATTATTGCTAGTTCAAGACAAGTTGCAGCGGTAACACAACCTGCAGTAGTCATCCCTCCTACTAATACCAATGTTGTCCCCCNAACCACCTATGGTCAATCAAGTTTACCAACAACTGCCTCCGACGACTATTTATCCTGGAATTCCCTACCCTGTGAATGCTTTTTTACCTTAGGGAGAACCAAATTGGTTAAATGTCCCATCATAGGGAGGATATTTTGTTAATACTGCTGGAGGATATGGTGGAACCCCCCATGGAGGACCATCGTGAGGACCTGGAGGACCTAGAGGTCCTAGTGGTCCTAGAGGAACTGGTGGACCTTTTGGAGGACCACCAACTGGAGGCCCACCACCACCACCACCTCCACCTCTTTCCGAAGGACCCCCTCCCTCGGGCGGCCCACCTCCCCATGGAAATTCTGGAAATAAACAAACTTTTAAACAAACTTCAGGGGCATCATCCATACCCATTTATCAATCAACATATGGTCCTACTGGTCATTAAATTCCATATCAATACTACCAGTATCCGCAACCAAATCAACAACTACCATTTCTGGCTACTTTAGATTTTCCAGACTTGTCAAGATTGATAAATGACCCGATCCATCATGAACCCTCTTGGCCTGCCATTCCTGTAAAGCTGCCTTTAGATATACCCAAGTTTGATGGTAAACCTAGTGAAGATCCAAAAAACCATGTGATGACATTTCACTTATGGTGTTCATCCAATTCTTTGATGGACGGTTCAATCCTTCTAAGGATTTTTCAAAGAACCCTCACTGGTATTTCTGCAAAGTGGTATATCGAGTTACTGCAACACTCTTTCTGGGACTTCAATGCTTTAGAAATGGATTTTTTAACACACTTTCAATTTCCAATCCAATATGAAATAGGTACAAACCTTTTGATTTCGCTTCAACAGAATACATCAACTCACATCTCCGATCATATCCATGAATGGAGACGAAGATGAAGGCTAATTAAGGCCCCCATTCCCGATTAGTTGCTCGATAATTGGTTTACAAAGTATTTAATTCCACCGATTGCTAGAGATGTTTCCATGGGAGGCGTTGTTACTAAGGAACAAGCTATTAGCTGCGCTTAGTACCTAGAATTGGTTTACTCCCATTCAAGTACTCTGTATGATCTGATTCCCCATGCTCCTCAGCCTACAACCGATCCATCAAGACCCACAACTGAACCACCTGTTGATGGCATCCTTGGTTCAGTTCAAACGAAAATGGTGGAAAAACCTTACAAGAAACAAAATTAAGCTACCACTCCATCAAATCAACCAGTACCATCTACCAAACTTGTACCCTCTCATGTTGCTTCCACTGAAGTAAACACGATCCAATCAAATGAATCTTCCAATGGAAAGAAGAAAGGCAAAAATAAATCTAAAAACCTGATAACCAACAGGAAGGAAACAAAACACAGAACTCAGATGCTGATTCAAAATGTAAGCAAAAGGTAAAATTTCCTTGTTTAATCTGCGGAGGTGACCAGTTTACAAAAGAATGTCCTCGTCATGAGGAAGTTTGTAAGTTTTTGAAAACTTCACCCACCCCAACAGTCTTGAAAGATCCTTTCCCTTCCCAACAATAGTTTATTGATCATAAGTCCTTAAGCGAAACTTCTTCCTCTATCGATGAAGTTCGAATTATGTCTAGTGAAACGATCAATTTAAATATAAGAGCATACAGTTATGACCCTCCTCCTAAAAATAAACCTGATGATACTCCATTTGAAAAACCCTCAACTTCCACACCTCCTCCTAATAATGGTCTTCATATTGAAAAACCTATACCAGAAGCAATTTTCCATCCACCAAATGGTACTCTATGTAAGTCCATAATCAATCCTAACGCTTGTGCCGCCCAATATTATAATATTGTTGAATATTTGGCCCAGGAACCCTGTGCTATGTCAGCTTTAGAGGTACTTCAAACCTGCCCAACTCAATAGAAAAACTTGCTTACTGCCCTTGGAGCTATGGATGCTAAGAATAGTAATATCATCACTTTCAAACTGGATGATTTCAAGACAAGACTCTCACATCAGTTAGCTTTCCAGATCACTACCAATATTGCTCGAAGGACTATCCGATGTACCATTTTGGACAAGGGTTCCTCTACATCGATTATGTCTTTATCTTGCTGGAGAACCATTGGTTCTCTGGAAATCAACTATTCACCTACCACTCTTAAGGCTTTTGATGGTCGCAACTTTCAACCCTATGGATTACTACCTGCCATCCATGTTGAACTGGGGGGAAATTCAGTCTCCATTCATATTGAAGTCATCAATGCTCCTTTCGATTACAACTTAATCCTAGGTCGTAACTGGTTTTATGCTATGCAAGCCGTAGCCTCAACTATTTTTTGGATCATCCAGTTCCCATTCCAAGGAAATATTGTTACTATTGATTAGTTAGATTTCATCAAACCTAGTGCCATTACAAATGATGCAAATAGCATTTCACTCCTGAATACCCCATAGTATAAGGACATTGGAGTAGTTCTTATCAAATATTCTTCACTAATGAGAGTCTTTCCATCATCCAATCCTCCTCCTGCTTCACAAACTGCATCCATTAACATGATTTGTACCTCTCATATAGACAAAGGAAAAGCAATTGCTGATGAATCAACATCCTTTTCCCCTTTCGAGGAAATTTACAATGCAATACATGCTACCAGTGATTCCCCCAACAATGACCACTTGTTGGTGGCCTTAGACCACTATCGCATGCCATACTAGCTTGAAAACCTCTCCTAATCTCTAGATTATCTTTCACACACACTTCCTACGAATGAATATATTATGGAAGTTATGTCATTAGATGAGATGCCTTGGGAAGATTATCACCACAGATCTTCTTTCCTTCCCCCTTGCCATATGGTAGAAGACCACTTCACCTATACGGTTTCGTCTGATATAGTCCTCGACCCTCAGTCTTCGATCCTCACTCGTAGTGTCAATTCTGAAGGAAACTTATGCAACATTAAAAAAACTATGCCTGTGGACATATCAGTGAAACCTAGTGTTTCGGAAAACATTTTCATCGGATAGAACTCTACACCTGAAGAGGTTAAAACATACATGACCCTTTTTAAGGAATTTAGATATTTCTTCACATGGACATATGAATAAATGCTAGGGATTGATCCCTCTATCATTGTTCATGAAATCAAAACTTACCATGATGCCAAGCCTGTTCATCAGAATCTACGAGAGGTCCATCCAAGAAAAGCAACTGCTATTAAAGAAGAAGTTGAGAAACTTCTTAGGGCCAGTTTCACTTACCTTGTACCATTAATTGAATGGTTGTCCAGCATAGTCTCTGTAAAAAAAAATAGGGTACTATTAGGGTTTGTATCCATTTTAGGGATTTGAATCGAGCTTGTCCAAAAAACAACTTTACCACTCCCTATATTGATCAGATAATCAATAACTATGTCGGAGGCATTCTTTTTTCCTTTATGGATGGCTTCTCCGGCTATAATCAGATTGAGATTCCCTCGTCAGATCAACACAAGATGACATTCATTTTCCCTTGGGGAAATTTTGCTTACTGTAAACTACCTTTCGGTTTAAAGAACACTGGCGCAACATTCCAACGTGCCATGTCCTACGCTTTTCATGAAATTAAACATGTTGTGGAACCTTGTCTTGACGATTTGCCTGCTCATTCCAAGCATCGGGATATTCATGTCGATCATCTGAGAGATGTGTTTCTTCGATATCGTCATGTTAATATTCGTCTAAATCCCCATAAATGTGTTTTCTGTGTAGAAGCTGGCCGAATTCTTAGCTTTATTATTTCCAAAGATGGCATCCGTATAGATCCCTTGAAAATTGAAGCTATCTTAGCCCTACCTGCTCCCACGAACATAACTGAACTCCAAAGTTTTCAAGGGAAAGAAAACTTTCTATGTCATTTCGTCTGCAATTATGCATAAAAGACACATGGTTTCATGAGGTTTCTTAAGAAAGATACCCCATTTGTCTGGTATGATTTCACACAACGCGTGTTTGATAATCTTAAACATGCACTTACCCATGCACCAGTGTTGCAACCACCAAATTATGCCAAGGACTATTCCTTGTATGTGGCTGCATCCTTGTCTACTATAGGCATGGTCCTTGTTCAAACAGATGAACACGACAAAGAACATGCAGTTTATTACGCTAGTAAGAGCCTTCTCGACTCGAAAACTTGATACTCACATGTGGAGAAACTTACTCTAGCCACAGTCATCGTGGTCTATAAGTTACGTCATTATATTTTTCTCCACACCACCACTATTTACATGGATTCCAACCCCATGTAATACGTTCTTACACGTCAAGTGCTTGGGGGAAAATACTCACGTTAGATCGTAATTCTTCAATATTTTGAGATAGAATTCACCAAAAGTACTTCCAAGAAGTCCCTTGTTTTTGTAGAGCTTATATGTGACCTTCCCCATACTACTGAAACTATAGAGCCCTTTGATTCATTGCTCGATGAATCATTGTTTCTCATTAGTACGATTGATCCATGGTATGAAGATATCATTTTGTATCTCCAGACCTTACGATACCAGCCTACTGCCTCTCGAGACGAACGTCATTGCATTCGCCACCAGGCCAAAAGCTACCTTATTCTGAATAATATCGTATATCACCATGGTGTTGACTCTATCTTACAACATTTCCTTACACATGAAGAGGCTGAGCTCGTTTTCAATGATTTCCATGCTGGAGCTTATGGCGGTCATCTCTCTGGGTTGGCTACTGCCCATAAAATCTTGCATTTTAGGTATTTCTAGCATTCTATTTGCAAATATTGTATTGAAACAGTCAAGAAATTCCCACCATGCCAGATGTTTACTTCCAAGAAATGCACACATCTAGCTTTGCTCCATCCCATTGTAGCAGTTGGCCCCTTTGCAAAATGGGGCATAAATTTCATGCATTGTAGACCTACCTCAGCCGGGGGGCATGGCTACATTATCGTGGCTATGGAATATTTTACAAAATGGGCTGAGGCAATGCCCACATAATCCAAAGATGGTAAGACTGCTACATTATTCTTATTTAACCATATCATTGCGAGATTCGAGATTCCTAGGGCCATTGTGACTGACCATGGGTCACATTTTCAAAATAAGATGATGGCAGAGCTTAGTGTATAATTAGGGTTTCGTCATGATAACTCTACACCGTACTATCCTCGGGCCAATGGCTAGGTTGAGGCTATAAACAAAGTATTAAAAACAATGCTTCAGCGAATTGTAGGGAAAGTCAAGTTAAACTATCATTTACAACTCTTCTCTACACTCTGGGCCTATAGGACTACTGTCAAAACTTCCACTAGTTTTACACCTTTCCAACTAGTATACGGATTGGAAGATACTCTCCTGATAAAATGTGAAATCCCTTCTTTAAAAATTGCTGTGGAACTATTACCCAACACCACTATAGACAAAGAAAGATTCCTGTATCTGAACAAACTTGATGAAACTCAACGTGATGCTTCCTTAGCTAATGAGGCACATAAATGAAGAATGAAAGTCCAATCTGATAGGACTGTCCAACCCCGTTCCTGCAATGAAGGATATCTGGTTTTGACTTACGACCAGAAGCATGACAAGTTGGGGGCAGGAAAATTTGAGTCTATGTGGCATGGGCCCTATATTGTCAGTCGAGTTTTAGAAAAGGGGGCATATGAATTGGTTGATTACGATGTGATAAATTTAGGAGAGCCCCTAAATGGGCTCTACGTCAAAAGATACTATGCCTAGGTCATATAGCATAGAGTATTTGTAAATATTGTTTATAGTTTGTTGTGTGTCTTAAGATTTGAGAGGTGTGTCTTTTGTGTGATTTAAAATGTGTTTTTCATAAAAACCTACTTATGCATGTCTTTTGTTTGATGGACAGATGACTTTCTTAATTGGTTTTACTGATGGTGCTCATAGATATACACTTAACCTTGCATTAGTGGCTTGGGTACTATACTCTCCTACAAGTGAGCTGGTGAGTTCAGGGGGTATTCTTTTAGGTCCCTCCACCAACAATCTAGTGGAATATCATGCCATAATTGGATTGTTGACAGAAGCCCTAACTAATGATGTAAGGGTAATTAAGGTTTACCTAGACTCTGAACTAGTTGTTCAACATCTTAACCGAGTCTACACCATTCGAAATCCCTTGCTTCTTTGTACTTTCTGAAAAGTTGGGTTGTTAGAGAGGTATTTTGAGCAAGTTACATATCATCACATCCTGAGACACTTAAATGCTGTGGCAGATTCCCTAGCTAACTATGTCTTGGATTGGAATATTGCTCATACTTTAAAAGTCCATTTGAAAACATAAAAAAATTGTGTAAATTCATAAGTAGATAAATCATTCCACACATCACGTTTTCCACACACAACTATAAATATAAAATTTTGTCGTATATATAAAAAAATGTAGAATTGAAATACAAAATTTGGGTTGAAGCATCTCTAGTTTTCAGTGCCCGTTCAGGACCATAAAAGTTCAGAATACATGTACATAGGGTAAAATATGAAGCTTCGAAGATTTTGTTAATACATATACAAAAATTGAAGATCAAGGCAGACTAATCCTCATGGTGCTCATGGTAGCACACAATGGCTTGGGCCACTCTGTGAATAAGTCTAGAGAACCGTCCAGAGACACCTGCGGTATGGCGCTGATAACGCCTAGGAACCTCATCAGTGGTCATGTCAGGGACACCCACAGTCAAGTGTTGTATGTTCTCCTCAAGATATCTGAGATATTCCTCAGCTTTGAAGTGGTACACCATCATATCCCGGGTACCTTCTCACCTAAAAATAGGCGACATCCGAGCTGGACGGACATATCCAATATCTACATGAAAAACATTTTTATCTCAGTACTACAGAAAATAAAAAATGAAATAAATATAAAATTTCAAAAAACATAAGTGGATAATGTCCTTTTACCTCAGTCATCCCACACTTCCCCCTCAGGTAAGACTAGCTCTGGGTCATTTCGGAAGTCTGGCCCCTCATATGCATAGTCATCCACCATAAGTAGTTGGTTTCTCAACCAACGAAAGAACCCGAAACCATAAGTGACTTCAGTCCCTCCACCTCCAAGGTGAGGCATAGTTGTCACCCATGCAAGCATCCTCAAATCCTCAGGATCTAGTCTGGTAATAGTCACTTGGGGCCTCATGTGAGGTACCCGCTATAAGATAAAATACACCACCACTACTCTGTCACCAAACTGCTTCAGTGTCCCTCTTTTTCACTTATTTAGTTGACTCTTCAGACATGCCAACATGCCTTCACACTAGTTGAAGACAGTGGTCTCCATGCATTGCAAAGCATATAGCATGTGAGATCTGCTGGTAGGGTAGGAAGCCCTAGTACTTGCCACCTTCCCAATGGTATATACCATTGTCCTGAAGGGGAGATCCACCAGAGACTTGATCTTTAGCTTTCCCAATTGGGATTCGGTACCCAATGAGCAATGTTGATTGATGATGTCATCCAAAGAGCCTTATCCCCCTCGTGCTCCATATAGAACCACATGGTTTTCCCTCATAGATAAACTGGTCAGAAAGTAAATATCCTCGATCTCTATAGGCGGGATGTGGACTCCTACCAAAAAATTCTCTTGGTCAAGATCCCACATGTCTATGATGTACTCCAGTAGCCAAACATGTGATTTCATTCCTGTAATCTAGAAATACTTAAGAAGCCCACAGTTTCGTAAAGCCTCATTGGTGGCTGGGTCATTTACATCCTGGGTGTCTGGGACTTCATGCTTCCTTTCTTTCCAAATTACCATGATGAACATGTGACATGTAAAATTCATGATTAGTAAGTCTATTCTGGCAAAAGAAAGAAATATAAATGATGTTATAAATTAAAAAGCAAGATTAGAAACATGAAAAAATCATTTTTTTAGTGGCCTAGGGTTTTATTTTTCTTCTTTCTTGTCCTACGGCGCTGCTGGCTTTCACTTACAGTTGACCGTGGTGCTCCTACCCTTGGCGTGCAGAGCGTCGGGCTCCTGTCTGCTGTGGACAGAGTGTTGACGACACTCTTGTCCCAGCATGACAGAGAGCCATCGGGGACGCATACCGATGGCCAAAAAACCCTAGAAAGAAGGAAAGTTTGCCCTATATTTTAGCTAAAGACCTCTATTGGAATGCTAAATACTCTACCCTATCTTTGCAAAAGAATATCTACCTTATATGTTATCTTTTAAACCATTAAAAACATTTTAGGAGTTTGAATTAAACAATGCAAAAGAAGCAAAATGGAATTTATTGAACATGAAAAGAGGATAGAATCAAATGCTTACCTTTTCTATGGATAATGAAGCAACAATGAAGTGGAATGCTCTTGCCAAATCACCGGAGGAACTCTTGCTCTCAAAGACAACTTCCAAAAATTCACAAATGGTAAAAAACAAGTGGTAAAAATAACTTTCCTACCCTTTCTATTGATAAAATGTTTGGAGTTTTCAAATATATATTGTAATTTATTTAATTTTGAAATCCAAATTATTTTGGTAAAAGTGGGTTTTTATTTTTTACTTTTTATAGCTTTGAAAAAGTGGCTTTTAATGGTATTTTTTGAGTTTTTTCAGGTGAATGTTGGGTCATGGTTACAATTTAAGCTATTTTTGTCTTTTTCGAGCTTAGAGCGAAATTGAAAAATTACTGAGCGTTGTTTACACTTTTTACATGCTCATTAAAATTCCAGTAGAAAGGTGTCGAGTATACTTTTTCACTTTTTCAGACTCGTAAAAAATGGATTATGAAAAAGGAACTTACTTCAGTAGTTATATTTAAGCTCTTTTCAGTCTCAAAACACAAAAATATTGCCAAGCGAACTTGTTGCGTTCACACTTGTAAAAGAATTAGAATGGTTGGCTAGTCAGGGGTAGGTTATCTCTTTTTTGGACTGACTAGCCTTATTTACGAAAAAGGACCTTTTGGATTCTTCTTAGTCATTTCAAACTCTCTAAACATGAAACAAAAAATGAGTTTGCTTTCATCAGACTCACAAAATTACACGATGAAAGACCCTATTTGGGAGCAAACCCCTCCTTTCTCAAGTTCGTGAAAAATATGAGAATGGAGTCATCACTTGATGAGCTTCAATGAGTGTTTTTTACCCTTTTTTGACTCGTAAAATGAAAAGAGGCACTCACCTTTCTAGGTGGGCAAATTAAAGGAAAGGAGAATGGTTTTCATTTATTTATATGGCAGTACTCTACAATCCACCTTTGAACATGGCACCTATTTTCATTTGCATATCTGAATAGTTGGGTTTTCATCTTGTCTCTGAGTCAATCCACTTTGGTGAGTCACCTGACTCCTTTGAGTCAATTCAAAGAATTCTCTATCAAATTCCTTGCATTACACCTGGTTCTATTCTCATTTAAGTTAAAGCTTCCAATTCATGTGTCGTGTCATCAAATTGTTCAAAGGATGTCTCTCCTAGAATCAAAACTCATCAGTAACTTTGCTTGTCCTGAAGATTTAGTCATTGTCTAAGTCAGTTTGTTACTTCAAATTAAATTTTGTTCCTAGTTTCATGTCACTAATGTGGGAATCATCATGGCGCTCCTGTGACAATTCTATTCCTGTCGACTTCAAATCATTATCCAGGAATTAGATGTAGAAACCTAGACAGTACCTTAGGCCTACATGCCTCAATGGAAAGTTACCTCACTTTTGACATGAGTTTGCATCATTTACTCTTTATTGAAATATCTCATCGAGTGTTCGACTTCAAGTTCTTTATTCACATTCGATGGTATGTACTGAGATACCTTTGGGATCATTGACATCAATGATGATCACTCTCGCACTTGTTAACAGTTTACATCGTTGAATGGTAACCAAGTGGTTTCTATCACGTTTGACATCAATACATTGTAATCACATGGTTATATTCGTATTGTTTGGATGTTGGGATGAAGACCTTGAGTGGTTAGGTTTTCTCATCATTACCTATGCTGAGGTTGCGTTTGGAGATCAGTTACGGTCATGACACGGATCCACATTGTATATTTGGTGGATGCATTTTATATATGAAATTGAGAGGCATAGATCTACTTTGTATATTTTGTAGCTATGTCCTATTTCTTGTATGAGTTACTCATGGATCTACAGTGTATCATTGGTAGCCATGACATAGTTAGCAACATAGATCTGTAGTGTATTGGTCCACAACTATGATTTGGTTGGATGAAGTTAGTTATTGATCCTATATGAGTTTGTCTATATTTGCCTTTGTATCAGACAAAAATCTTGCAAATTATTTCACCTATCACCTTCTTCTAGCTTCATACTTTGGGGGGCATTCTGTTGCACCTGTAAATCTCACACTGCTTGTCATCCTTCAAAAGAATTTCATGTTGCTTGTTAACCTCCCAGAAAGCCTGGTCTGGGTCACCTTGGACACTTTTTTCCCTAACCTAGAAGGGATGATGCTTCCTTGTATTTTGCATAGAGCGTCAATGATACATGCCTCAGTTGAGCAAAAGGAACCATTTTCCCTCTTTTTTGGAAAAAACCCTAGGTCGACGGTCCTCTCTATTTGGATAAGAGTGCCGATGGTTAGTAAAAAGGAAAAAAAGATGTTTCTAGAAGTTTCTGTACATAATCCTTCGTGGAATTAGTTCCTATATGTCTGGGAGAGGTGGAATTCACCTCCCTCACCTATAGGGATCTTATTCTATCATTTTGACAAGTCATCCCATGGGTTCTAGGCCTATAAATGAAGCCTTCATGAGGAGAGTGGGGGAGGCCAAAAAAAAATCCTTATGCTACTAGTTTGAAGTTTGAATAAGAGGCAAAGTAGAGGTAGATTTTGTTTGGATAGGTCTTCATAGTCATAGGAGATTGTAGACATTCTTGATTGAGACAGAAGCCATCAACATCAAGGATTTTGGTTGTACTTCTTTCTCATCCATATATTAATACAAAGACAATTCCATTTCACGTATTTGATTGTAGTGTATGTAACTAAATATTATTGGATACCTTGATCACCAATATGGATAGTTAGTTATCATGATGCTCTCATCCTTTTTGTTTGTCTTGTGATCTATCTTGCAGATACCGAACCATTGCAAGGACTTTCTGGAGATAAGATAAACAGATCCAAGGTTGAGGTATAATGTGTTTTATGTTAATTGATTTAATTATTAAATGAAATGATATGTTGATGTGTCTTTTTGTTCTGTAGTTGTGTATTAAATTACATAGGAACAAGCAGTGTTCGCACTGGTTGAGAATTCCTATAAACAATTAGTGGGCCCAGTTGTATGGTCTTCTAATGTTTCAATTTCAAATGGAGAAATATTATCAACTATTTATGTATATGGCTTACGATTAGGTTGATGTTGTTATTATATATTATTGTCAATTGAATTTAAAAGTGGTTTAGTCTGAAAGTCACCTAAGTTTGGATTTTGTATTCATCTCTGTTTTTTAGCGGTGCCATGAAATTCTGGTGACCTTCCTCGCTTCTTCCTTAATTGGAAAATCGGGAGAGAATCCACTTTGATATTTGATTTTTTAGAATTTGCGTGTTTAAGTGTAATATATGTTCAAAATACAGTTAAATAGTTCTAAATGCAATCTATACTCAACAAAAATAAAAGTTTCCACTCAACTAAAAAATATCCCAAGGAAACAACAAGACAAATTCTTTCCAAAAAGCTGAAGTTTAGTGAAAAGTTGGATTTATAGGGCCTTCCAAAACTAGTGTCTCTTGAGGGATCTCAAGCCTCGGTATTTAGTAAATAGTGAAGGAATGAAAAACAATTACATTTGTTGGTCACCCTATATGCCAATTAATTACAACTAACACACATAATGATCAATATGAATTGTCAACCCAGAGAAGTATTTTTGTTTCAAAGATAATTAGCACAATCTATGCATAAACACTTAAGTAACTGATTGAATGAATGAAAGCGCAATATTCCTACCTATATGCTCAGTCAAACTCTTCTAATGGATAGAGATAACCTAATTTATCCATCTAAGAATTCAGAAATGCATTTACTTTCCTACAATTATTACTCTAACAATTACTGATCTAAAAAAGAATGAAGCTAGATGTACTCTTGCAGAAAGTAAACTATGAAAGTATCAAACTACCAGGACTCAGCTAAGATATGTTTAATCATCTAGGATGAAAATTATAAATAACAGTAAATAATCACACCACTTGCAATAATAATGTGACTAGTTCAAATAAATTCCAAGAAATACAAGTAACAAAAATGAACTTGAGTTGAGCTTGAATATAAAATCTAATTGGCACACCTTGCGTAAAGAGAAACTATCCTACACAGTCGACTGTCACACCACACAATTGCAACTTAATTTGAATGCAAACATCAACTATCAAAGGAAATACAATTACCAATCATCACTGTTGCAGCTAACTGTAAATGCATCTAGTGTAATTCCACACCACACAACATAAATAATCAAAGCATCTAATTAACTCAACAATCTCTGTGGGAAGGAGGGCCCAACCTTCGAACATAGATGTTGTGACTACCACAAATGCAAATGCAAAGTCTGAAGAATCCTTCTCCTTGTATTAAAATGGTGAGTTATAGTTACATCTTTCTGTTATAGCTTACACATTCTGATAATAATCAACCAACCCCAGGCTCAGATTGCCTCCCAATATTTATACATGAATAGCATAACCCAAATACACTAATATTGGGAATCCATGAAAATCTACGATCTTTAGGATGCCTTTTTACAATGAGTATTTACAGCTGTGAATAAAATTGAATGGAGATATGGAATATAGGGAGTATTGTTGTTCTGACCATTAATGGATCAACATAATCAATTGGATGGAAGATACTATGTCTGTTTCGGCATTGCCCCAAGTAGTGGAGATGATCATTATTTCCATTCAGCATCTGGAACTAGGAATGAAGAGTAACAATTGGTACCAAATACCCATTTCTTCTCCATACTAAGCGGGTTGCTACACCTTTGTTCCTCAAGTCTTGGGACTATCTTTATAAAATAAATACATATCAACGCAAAAAAATAGAGTTATAACCATAAAAATCTTAGGAATTAATAGAATAAAACAATAATGAATCATACCTGTAAGGATTTAAGCTCAATGTGAGGAAAAACATCTATCTAGTGTATGGAAATGAAGTAGGACAAGGAAAGAAGATATAATTCATGTGGTAGAAAATGGGCTATTATAGGATCCAACATATTCCCCCAACTATCTAGTTGCATGTCATCATGCAACAACTTCCCCTATTTTGAGTTTGAATCTGGACTGTTATCTCCCAAAATAAAATAAATTTATTTTTGATAGTATGAAGAATTTAAATGATGCAATGAAGGATATGAAGATCACTAACAGTTTTGAAGACCTTTATTTTTTATGCAAATTTCACAAAGTTGTGGGTTGGTGGCTTGGGAGAGGATCAGAACATCTCATTAACCACCGAAAGATGTAATATAATTAGTAGGTTGAAGACCCCTTCAACAGATAGGCGTATTGCTGTAATTTTGTTTATACCATTAGAGCATTTTAAAACAACAATCGAAAGTTTTAAAGACTACAGATCCACGAGATAGAGATAAAAGTTTTCGCAGTGTCGACGTCAAAACTTTAAAGGACTAACGATCGGCGAGGTAGTTCCATAGGGAGCCACAACGACAGGAAGCAAACTGACTATGGCTTCCAATCGATGACAAGAAACATTTCGATAGCGCGATGATAGATGAACACATCGGAGATTGGAGGGGCTAAAGAGTAACCGACGGTGAAATAGTTCACTGCAGAGCCGCAACATCGGAAAGTATAAAGCCTACAGATCGACGAGATAAAGCTGAAGAGTTTCCATAGTGTCGGTGTCAGAAGACACTAGTCGTCGGCGCAATAGTCCACTAGGGTTTCGAAACGGCAGGAAACCAACTGAATACGGGTTCCACCACAACCTAAAATTTTGGTGATCGGAGGATCAAGGGACTAACGTTGCGGATTTTTAGTTCACTGTGGCGCCGCAACTGCGGAGGAAAGATATACTATGAGTTCCATGATGTGATGAACATTTCAGTGATCAGGAAAGAATCATTCCAATAGCGCATAATAGAAAATCATCACCAATTGGAACAACTAAAGACTACTCGGCGGAAATTGCAAACACTAATCATCGGTACAATAGTCCACTAATGAGCCGCAACGGTGGGAGGAAAAATGACTAAGGCTTCCGATCAATCAATATATGAACTCTTCGGTAGTCGGAAGGACTAAGAACAACGTAGAGGCAAAATAGTCCACTAATGAGCCGCAACTGCGGATAAGAGAATGATTAAAGGCTTCGATGGAAACTCCTACTCACCTCTGATAGCAATGAAAGTAGTTTGGGATTTGAAAATACTAAGGTATCGGCGAGATAGTCAGCTAAGGGGACAAAACTGTGGAAGACAAATAGACAAGGCTTCCGATCAATTGACATGAAAGCATTCTGATAGCGCAACAAGGAGAAATCATCGACAATCAGGAAAGCTAAGAACTACAGATCGACGAATTTAAGACTGAACTCCTCTGTAGTGTTAGCAGCACAAGAGACTAAAGATCCAATTCACACATCGTCAATCAAACTCTGGTAGGGTTAAATTTAGTTCGTTTTACCTCTGAAACTACGACAACGCTAAGATAAAGGTTCCGATGCGTTATTTACTACGGCTCTTGATCGTCGATGTGTTATTTATAGAGAACGTCGATGCGCTAAGATTAAGAGTGTAGATTGGATAAAAGAAGAAGCCATCGCAACGCTGGTGATGTAAGGAGAGTCGACACTGTGGAAACAAAGAGACTTGGGGCGCCGATAGAACAGAGCAAAAAGCCTCCGATCAACGACCACGGCGTTAAACGGTGGAAAAATAGATACTTGGAGTGTCAAATCTGCGATGACAAGATAAAGAAAAATCCAGCGGAATAAATAAGGAAAATCACTTCAGTAAACGCAGAGACACTGGTTATTGGTGGTAATTTCACAACAAAATAGCAGTGGTGTTTATCAGCTATCACTTCAGTCATTAAAATATCATCCAATGAACTAGATCTTTGCATTAGACAAACAAATAGTTAGCAAGGGTTTGAAGCCCTAATCTGGAAAAACTATTACTTTCAATTATTTTTGATGTAAATAGATCAGATTTTCAGGATTTGTAATTTTTGTAAGAGGCTATAAAGCCCATGATTTTTTGATTAATAAAGGTTCGAATCTGGGGATTTATAATCCCATCCTATTAGCGAGCATCTCATCTGGTTTATTCATAATACAAGCTCTTTTGTTGTGATTTTTTCAGCCATCTTCTTTATCATTACTGTACTTAAGCCTAAATGTGCATTTAAGTGATTTCAAGTTGATTAAAAGCCAATAGTTGTCATCCTATTTCTAAGTTTATGTGATTTGATTGATAAGTACCATCCTTGTTAGGTTTTAGCCATTTGTATGCATGTGTTATGCGTGTAAGTTTTCTAACTTGGTGATTTCTCCATTCTTGCACATTTTTTTCAAACTACCGAACAAGTTGTAACTAAAAGCCTTGTGATTGCGTGAGCCTCATGCATGTCTTGAGAGTGGGAGGTTATATAGGTTATCCGGCTCGATCCATATAAAAAACCCAAAAAACAGTTTAAGTTACCAGGCATCCTCAAGCAACAACCTAGAGTAGTTTCCTGGAGTGATAACAAAGTGGCACCGTTGCCGGGGAGAGGAGATTGAAGCTCAGCTTCCCTGGGAGACAACATAGATCCATGCTTTGATGATAGACAAGGCTTGGACATTATTACGGTTGTAATAATCTATCTGGTGAATCCATTGATAAAAGGTGGCTTCAAGAATACCAAGTACCAGAGCAAACCCAAAGGGGCCACCAACAACACCCGTTTCATATCCAGAAGAAATCTTGAGGAAAGCTAGGGCTTACTAAGATAGACCAGCAGTGCTGCACAAAATGCTACATCAGGTTTTTCAAGAAATATTTCTACTGTCATTTCTTCTGCTAAAACTCTTAATTCCCAGGAAATTTTTATATCAGAAAAATCTAGGGCTTCGGCATCTTCAAGCACTACTGCTTATGAAGATCTAATCCCTGGTGACTCCAGTGGGATAAGTATACCATTTCCTTCTCGACAAATATCTTCATCAGTGCTACCTTCCACAACCCTGTCCATACCCATTTCCAATATGGCTACCCCTCAATTGTCCAAGATGGAAAGGATCCTAGTATCTAGGTATGCACCCCTTGTTTTGACAAATCCTCTCGCAGTCATGCCTACCAGGGATTACCTCAAGTATATTCCTAAGTTTACAGGGAAAGGGGATTTCACTGCTGAAGAACATCTAGAGGCTTTTTATAGTTATGCTAAAAATATAAATATAGAACAAGAAGATGTATGGACCAGAGTCTTTGTGCAAAGCCTAGATGGTCAGGCTAGAAAGTGGTTTAAGGAACTGCCTGTTGGGTCAGTGGCAAGAATAGAGGCCCTAGATGACATTTTCCTAAAACATTGGGGAGAAAGGGGAGACCACCTCTATTATATCATAGAATTTAGCAACCTGAGAAGAGAAAATGGTGAGTCTGTCTCCAATTTTACCAAAATATTCAACAACATGTACATCAATATCCCCACTGAGATTAAGCCAATCGGTACCTTGGCTATGATAACTTATGCAAATGCTATTGACTCTAACTTCTACCTACTTCTCAGAGAAAGGAGGTCTGCCTCCTTATCACTCATGCAGGATGCTGCCCTAGAGGTAGAGTCAAACATTTTGGCATCTCAAAAGGTCAAAGGGAAGATAGTGAGGAGAAAGCAGCCAGCAGACTATGCTGGGACTTCTACATCAGAGAAGAAGATTGAAAAAATGACCAAACTCTTAGATAACTTGACTGCTGAAATGTCAAAATTGAAGGACCAAGGACATATGCCAGTGAGGGGTAAGGGGCCAAGTGACTTTGCTCCTCAAAACCCAAATTTTGTTCCTTATAGGTTAGGAAACCCACCTGTTTAGATTCTCAAAAGGGAGAGAAATCAAGGGGAAGACCAGAGGATAAGAGCTCCATTTCAAAATGTTGTATTAGAAGAAGAGCCAGAATTCATGGAAGACAAAGGAGAAGCTAAAGACAATATCCACTGTATGGAGGATGAGGCGGACTATTCTTTTCTGACCCAGGAATAATATGAATAAGCCCTGATTGATGAGTAGATCACTAAAGCAGCTGTCTATCAGGCTGATGGTCAAGAAGGTTACCAATTGAGGTCTAGGTTGGTTGCTCCCCTCAAGAAGAATGTTGTACCTGTCAAGAAGCCTGATGCACCTGCTAGAAAGGTGGTTGTTTTACCAAAGAAAAGGGTTGTTCCATCCAAAGTATTACATAAACCAGTGACTTCAGCCACACCTGATCAAGTCCAACTCAAAGATACAGCTCATGAGTTAAGGCTTCCAGATAAGCTGCATTATTCCTTCAACCTTGATTTTGAAATACAAAAATTGAAAATCTCTTTCCCTTTAATAGAGTTGATGAAGAATGATGCATTTAAAACCTCCATTCTGAATTCCCTTTAGCCCAAGGTGCACATTGACACTGAATTTGTAAATATACAAGATGGCAAGCCTATTGTAACCCTAGGCCCCATGATCGAAGACCTAAAGGACTCTTGCCCACCATTCTATATATCTCTGAAAATCCATGATAAAATCCTCCATAACTGTTTGCTGGATTCAAGAGCCTCTCACAATCTAATGCCTAAGGCTGTGATGGATGAAATCGGCCTCAGCATTACCAAGCCCTACCATGATTTATTCTCTTTTGAATCTAAGAATGTAAAATTCTTGGGCCTCATCAAAGATCTTGTTGTAAACTTAACCCAGCTGCCTTCGAAAAGCGTAATGATGGACATTGTAGTGGTGGCCAATATTCCCCCAAAATTCAGCCTCTTGCTGTCCCGGTCATGGAGCAAAATATTAGGCAGCACCCTCCAGATGGATCTCACATATGCTACCATTCCCATGTTTGGAGGGGAAACTAAGCGACTATACATAGAAAATCAGCTAGCATATATTATAAGCAAAGAGAGCCGCTCAGTGAATCACCCAATTTATGTCATGGACACCGATTTCAGATCCTATATTTTGAAAATTGATGATAATCAATAGACGTTGGTTCAGCTAACTAAGCCCACCCATCCGCGGCCAGAAGAAATCACAACAGCGATCTGGACCATGTACTTTGATGGGGCAAGCACTCAAAACACAGCAGGCGTAGGTATAGTCTTGATCTCCCCAGCTAACGAGAACATTCACTTGTCTTACAAGCTCGATTTCAAAACCACCAAGAACGTAGTAGAGTACAAAGCCTTCCTGCTGGGAGTTAAAGTGGCCAAGGATATGGGGATCATGTGCGTGAAGATTTTTGGGGACACAGACCTCATCATACAACAGGTAAACAACACTTTTCAAATGAAAAATATCAGATTAAATGCCTACAGGGACGAAGTATGGAAACTCAGAGACTCATTTATGTTTTTTGAACTGTCATATATTCCTTGGGATTTGAATCACCTGGCTGATTCCCTGGCCGTCTCCGCAAGTCTTTTTGTTCCTCCCTTTCCCCCTAAGCTCAATGATGATGTTTAGGTCAAGTACAAACCCTCTATGCTAGACAATGTAAAATTTTGGAGGGTGTTTGAAAATGATGGGGATCTTAGTAAATTCCTTCAGTTAGTGGATGAATTCTCTGACATATACATAGACCAGGAAAACCTTAACCTCGAGGAATCCAAGCAGCTCAAGTTAAAAGATAAAGTGACTGAGCACAATATTGTCCAATTGCCTAGCAAATAAATACCCCGAGGTCTAGTACCGTTAGAAGAACTGTTTGATCACAATGACGTCCCTTTCAAACTGGCCAAAAGAAAGGTAAATCCTGCTATCCAAGAGTTGAACATAGGCAGCCAAAGTCATCCAAAACTGATAAATCTATCCACTGGGATGACTACTGAACATAATTCTGAATATTGCGGCTTGATAAAAGAGTTTGTCGATGTCTTTGCATGGGAGTATAGTGACCTAAAAACGTATGACACCAACATCATCCAACACAGGATTCCTTTGGAAAAGGACACCATTCCTTTCAAACAGAAGCTGAGACCCATCAGCCCCCTTCTATTACCAGTGATTGAGAAAGAGATCCACAAGCTCCTCAAAGCCAAGATCATAATCCCCATAAGATATTACAAGTGGATTGAAAATGTAGTAGTGGTGAGAAAGAAAAATGGAGAAATCAGGTTGTGTGTGGATTTTAGAAACCTGAAAAAGTGTTCCAAAAAGACAACTATCCACTGCCCAAGATGGAACATCTGCTGCAGAGAATCTTGGGGGCCATGGTCATGTCCTTCCTTGATGGTTTCTCTGGATACAACCAAGTTGTTGTGCACCCAGATGACTAAGAGAAGACTGCCTTTACCACTCCCTGGGGCACCTTCATGTATGCTAAAACGCCATTTAAGCTAATGAATGTTGGGGTTACATTTCAGAGAGCTATGGATATAGATTTTGTAGGGATAAAAGATAAATTTATGCTGATATATTTGGATGACTTAACAGTGTACTCTCACAGCCATCATGATCACTTGCAGCATTTAAGGAAGGTATTTCTGAAGTGCAGAAAGTATGGAATATCACTGAACCCCAAGAAGTCCCAGTTTGCACTCAATGAAGGAAAGCTCATAGGCCACATAGTCTCAGTTGAAGGTGTACAGATCAATCCGGTAAGAGTGGAGGCAATTCAGCAGCTGTCACTACCAAGGTCGAAAAGAGACATTCAGTCCTTTTTAGGCAAGATAAACTTTGTCAGAAGGTTTATTCCAAATTTCTTCGAGTTGGTAAAGCACATAACAACCATGTTAAAAAAGGATGCAGAAATCAAGTGGACCGACCAGGCAAGAAATTATTTTGAAGATATTAAGAAAGCCATCATGGAGGCCCCAACCTTGATTAGTCCCAACTACACCAAGGGTTTTTACATTTTCTCTTTTGCATCTTATGACACAGTGGCAGCTGTACTATTACAAAATAATGATGAAGGTCTTGACCATCTAATTGATTTCTTCAGCAGAACCCTGAGAGATGATGAGCTGAAGTATGACCCAATTGAGAAGCAGGCTTATGCTCTCATAAAATGTTTGAAAAACTTCAGAATCTAAATTCTCCATGCAAAGGTCATTGCATATGTCCCTTCAGCTGCAGTGAAGGATGTTTGGACTCAGCCTAACTTTGATGGGAAGAGAGCTAAGTGGATTTCCAAACTCATTGAGTTTGATGTAGAGGTGAAACCCACCAAGCTGGTAAAGGGATTAGGCCTGGCCAAACTCATGGGCAAAGAAAACTGTGAGCTGATGGGAATAAATTTCACATGTATCGGATCAGCAAAGGTGTAGACTATGGTAGCAACTAAAACATAAGTAAACCAAGATCAGAATGATAGTCCACCAGTAGCTGAGAACATATCTTCCTATGAGTGGTACTCAGGTATCATTAATTTTTTGCTTAAATTAGAAGTTACTCCTGATCTCACTTCTAACCAAGCACGAGCTCTTAAGTTGAAATCTGTTAAGTTTTACATAATTGACAATTTGCTGTATTGGAAGGATCATTCTGGAATTTTGTTAAGATGTCTAGATAAAGAGGAAGCAGAGCATGTCATGCATCACTTTCATTCTAGTACATGTGGAGGCCACCACTACTGGAAAACCACAACCCACAAGATCTTAAAAGCAGGATAATATTGGCCATCCCTCTTTGCTGATGTACGCACTTTTGTAAGGGCCTGTGACCAATGTCAAATATTTGTAGGAAAGCAGCAGCTCAAATCCTTGCCCCTTAGGCCTGTTATAGTGAATGGCCCTTTCTAGCAATGGGGTTTGGATTTCATAGGTGAAATAAATCCATCTTCCAGTGGACAACATAAATGGATCTTAGTAGCCACTGACTACTTTACCAAATGGATAGAAGCAATACCCACCAGAAATGCCACTCATCAAGTCATCATGAGATTCTTATATGAGAACATCTTCAGCAGGTTTGGTTGCCCAGTAAGCTTAGTAACTGATAATGCACAAGCCTTTAAAGTTGGGGCATTGGTTAAATTGTGTGAATAAATGGGCATTCAACTAGTGCACTCCACATCCTATTACCCACAAGGCAATGGCCTGTCTGAGTCATCCAACAAAAGCTTAGTCCGGATCATTAGGAAATTTCTAGAGAAAAATTAGAAAAGCTGGGATCAAAGCTTAATTTTTCCTTTTGGGATGACAGGGTGACAGATAAAAGATCCATAGGGACCCCTCCATTCAAGTTAGTCTATGGAACTGAGGCCATATTCTCTATCCAGCTCACCCTTCTAGTGGAAAAGTTCTTTCAGGAAGAGGAAGATGAACCAAATGATATGATGAGAAGGATGATGGATTTGGTGGAGTTACAGCAGACCAGGGAACAAGTTGTTGAAAAATCAGAGGCTTATCAGCAGAGGATAAAGGGCATATTTGACAAAAGAGCAAAGACAGACAACTTCCAAGTCAGATATTGGGTCCTCAAATGGGATGTCATCAGACAAGACAAGGGGAAACATGGAAAATTTGACTCTTTATGGATTGGCCCTTTTGTTATAGACTAGGTATATGAAAATAACACCTTCAAATTGCCGAATATGGAAGGTGAAGAGGTATTCGATGGCCCAATGAATGGGCGGTTCCTAAAAATCTATTTTATTTGAGGCTCTAGGGCCTTGTGATTGTAAATTAGTAGATATTAGGTTGTTTTGCTTTCAAAATAAGACTCCATGCCCAATGGAACAATAAAGAATAGTGTTAAGTTGCTTAGTTTCTTTTAGGGAAAGGCATTTTGGTCTGGGGTTCTTGGGACCTCACAGGGAGGTTCCCATCCCCAAGTAGGAGCCAAATGTTATCTCCCAAAATAAAATAAATTTATTTTTGATAGTATGAAGAATTTAAATGATGCAATGAAGGATATGAAGATCATTGGAAATTTTGAAGACCTCTATTTTTTATGCAAATTTCACAAAGTTGTGGCTTTGGTTGCTTGGGAGAGGATCATAACATCTCATTAGCCATTGAAAGATGGAATATTATTAGCAGGTTGAAGACCCCTTCAGCAGATAGGTGTATTGCTGTAATTTGTTTTACACCATCAGAGCGTTTTAAAACAACAATTGGAAGTTTTAAAGACTACAGATCAACGAGATAAAGCTAAAAGTTTATGCAGTGTCGGCGTTGGAACTGTAAAGGACTAACGATTGGTGAGCTAGTTCCCTAGGGAACCGCAATGGTGGGAAGCAAATTGACTACGAATTCTGATCGATGACAAGAAACATTTCGATAGCGCGACGATAGATGAACACATCGGCGATTGGAGGGGCTAACGAGCGGCGAAATAGTTCACTACGGAGCCGCAATGTCGAAAAGGATAAAGACTACAGATCAGCGAGATAAAGCTGAAGAGTTTCCACAGTGTCAGTGTCAGAAGAAACTAGTAGTCGGCACAATAGTCCACTAGGGTGCTGAAACGATGGGAAACCAACTGAATATGGGTTCTGCCACAACATAAAATTTCGGCGATCGGAGGATCAACGAACTAACGTTGCGTAGTTTTAGTTCACTGTGGCACTACAACTGTGGAGGAAAGATAGACTACAGGTTCTGCGATGTGATGAACATTTCGACGATCGGGAAAGAATCATTTCGATAGCGCATAACAGAAAATCATCACCGATCGGAATAACTAAAGACTACTCGGCGGAAATTGAAAACACTAATCGTCAGCACAATAGTCCACTAACGAGCCGCAACAACGGGAGTAAAACTGACCAAGGCTTCCGATCAATCAATAGATGAACTCTTCGGTAGTTGGAAGGACTAAGAACAATGTAGCGGCAAAATAGTCCACTAAGGAGCTGCAAATGCAGATAAGAGAATGATTAAAGGCTCCAATGGAAACTCCTACTCACCTTCGACAACGATGAAAGTAGTTCAGGATTTGAAAACACTAAGGTATCGGCGAGATAGTCAGCTAAGGGGCCAAAAATACGGAAGACAAACAGACAAGGCTTTCGATCAAATGACAGAAAAGCATTTCGATAGCGCAACAAGGAGAAATCATCGGCGATCGGGAAAGCTGAGAACTACAGATCGACGAATTTAAGACTAAACTCCTCCGCAGTGTCGACAGCACATGAGACTAAAGCTCCGATTCACACATCATCAATCAACTTTCGGCACGGTTAAATTTAGTTCGTTTTAACTCTGAAATTGTGGCAACGTTAAGATAAAGGTTTCAATGCGTTATTTACTGCGGATCCCGATCGTCGATGTGTTAGTTATAAAGAACACCGATGCGCTGAGATTAGGAGCACAGATTGGATAAAAGAAGAAGTTGTCGCAACGTTGGTGATCTAAGGAGCGCTAACACTATGGCAACAAAGAGACTTGGGGCGCCAATAGAACATAGGAAAAAGCCTCCGATTAGCGACTATGGCAGTAAAAGGAAGAAAAATAGAGACTTGGAGCGCCGAATTTGTGGCGACAAGATAAAGAAAAATCCAACAGATTAAATAAGGAAAATCACTTCAGTAAATGCAGAGACACTGGCTGTTGGTGGTAATTTCACAGCAAACCAGCAGTGGTGGTTATCAACTATCACTTCAATCATTAAAATATTTCCCAATGAACTAGATCTTTGCATTAGATAAACAAACAGTTAGCAAGGGTTTGAAGCCCTAATTTGGAAAAGCTATTACTTTCAATTATTTTTGATGTAAACAAATCAGATTTTCAGGATCTGTAATTTTTGTAAGAGGCTATAAAGCCCATGATTTTTTGATCAATAAAGGTTTGAATCTCAGGATTTATAAGCCCATCCGATTAGCAAGCGTCTCATCTAGTTTATTCATAATACGAGCTCTTTTGTTGTGATTTGTTCAGCCATCTTGTTTATCATTACTATACTTAAGCCTGGATGTGCATTTAGGTGATTTCAAGTTGATTAAAATCCAATAGCTATCATCCTATTGGTAAGTTTATGCTATCTGATTGATAAGTACCATCCTTTTCAGGTTTTAGCCGTTTGTATGCAAGTGTTATGCGTGTAAGTCTGCTAACTTGGTGAGTTCTCCATTCCTGCACCTTTTTTTCAAACTACTGAACAAGTTGTAACTAAAAGCCTTGTGATTGAGTGAGCCTCATGCATGTATTGAGAGTGGGAGGTTATATAGGTTATCCGGCTTGATCCATATCAAAAACCAAAAAAATAGTTTAAGTTACCAGGCATCCTCTAGCAACAACCTAGAGGAGTTTCCTGGAGTGATAACATGGACCTCGTTCATGAAGAGAGGAAAAATTGTAGGAACTTTTAGGTAGTTCACCCCATCCAGATATCCATTCCAGGCAGCCCAATACTTCCATCACTGCCTCTCCTCTACCTTAGTTAGTGTATAATCATCGTTGTATGGATTTTCTGGCCACCATATAGGTGGAAACTTATATTTGAGTCCCAAACATGAGGTCCACACTCCTTCATCCAATTAACATATCCTTCCACCCTAGGGAGATCTTGTTTAAAATTTGTGAAACAATAAGGGTCCCTTTTCTTTGAAGATGAAGAAGAATTTTGCCACCTGTGCTTACTTCCTTCCAGGGAAAATGTTGTTGTTTGGAATTCTAATCAAGATAGGTGGAGATAACATTTTCTTTAAGTTCCCTCAATTTTTGAGTCTTCATAGGAGATATGAGCCTCCTTCCATGGAGAATAAGGAGAAAATGAGGAGATTGAGGTTCACTCCTAATCCACAGAT
The DNA here is from genome assembly GCA_001517045.1 of Pseudotsuga menziesii. Lineage (NCBI taxonomy): Eukaryota > Viridiplantae > Streptophyta > Pinopsida > Pinales > Pinaceae > Pseudotsuga > Pseudotsuga menziesii. The sequence continues at coordinate 67,680 of LPNX010648205.1, forward strand.
TGGAGCTGGCCTCATTCTAAGAGATTGTATGAAAAGAATTTTCCCATTGTACATGATTATTAACAAAAGAGGCAAAGGATCTCAACCAAACATCTCCCAAATAAGGAGCAGGGTTAGAGTGAATGTCCATGGGACAATCCATCTCATGCAAATAGATTTCACACAACAGGTTCTATTTAGTGAAACTGCTCTCCGCAAAGGTCTCTAAGATCTAAGCAGAGGGTGTCAACTGATAAGATCTTCTATCCTTTAGGGATTTTAATTTAAACAAGATCATTTGTTCATACAAGAACACTGGATAGGAGTGAGATGGAGCTCTAAAGCTCATCAATTCCCGAGAGAGAGCATACATTTGATCTTTTTCTTTCTGCATGGATTTGAATTTCTTAAATTCCTTCAATTGTTTTGCACCTCCTCCCACCGAAATATTTGAAAATTCATCTCCTTTGCTAATTTCTCCCTTAATTCTTTGATAGTCCTTCTGTATTCATAAAGTGGAACCATCCCTTCTTGACATCAGTCAGCATGATATTTCCACTTCTTCACTACCATCTTCAATAGTGAGAGCTCTGCGTCTTTCTCATCATCAGAATCAGAATCAACTATATCTTGAGAAATTTTCATCCTTACCCTATCATTAGATGTCTCAGCTTTCTCACCTTGTATTGACAATGTAAAAAATTCCTCTTCCATCAGTGTTTCAGTGGCCTCTGTCTGTGTGACTGCTTCAGCAAACAATTTTGGCAATGACGGTTCTTGTGTGACAACATTATCTTCCATCAATGTTGTAGCAGCCTCTGTCTATGTGGATTCCTCAGCAAACAATTTTGGGAATGTTGGTTCTCGTGTGACAGCATCCCTCTTCTGAATCCCATCCCAAACAACTTCAGTTTGTATTGCACTCTCGACAGATAATTTTGGGGATGTTGGTTCTTGTGTAACAACATCCTCCTTTTGTGATTCAACCATGGAAAATTCTGTTTGATTTGCATCTTCGGCAAAGATTTTTAAAGATGTCAGTTCTTGTGTAACAAAATATTCTTCTTGTATATCAAACTTAGCATCTTTTATATTAGTTGTAGTTTCAGCAAGCAGCTCTAAGGGTGTTGGTTCTTGTGTGATAGCCTCCTATTTTGAAATTTCTTCTGACTGTTGAGGTTGCTCTTGAGTTACTTCAATGTCTCCTAAAAACTGAGACTGGTCCAAGAATAATTCAATATCCCCTTATGGAAAGGATTGCATTTGTTCATCTTCTCCTAATTGTAGGTCAAGGATTATGTCAATTTTTGGCTCATTCTCATCCTTTGGCTCCACTGCAGGTGCTTATTTTTCTTCTTCATTTGCTTTTGCAGGTGCAACAAATTCCCGCACTGTGACCTTATATCCTGACTAGTTAATTATTTCACTGCACTCTAGACACACCACGTTTTCCTATTCTTCACCTCCCTCAATAGGAGGTGAACCCTACAAATGATTTGCATCCTCCACCAATGTATTCAATATTTTCTCTACCTTATTTTTACATGCTTCTTTCCAATTCTCCAATTCCCTCCGACGCATTTGAAATTCCTCTTTCAGTAGACCATTCTCATACAAAAGACCCTCAATTTGAGGTTCTTCTACAGCAGGTTCTTGTGGAGTGGCGTTTGATTAGGGTGTTAGGATGGGAAATTCAATATTTGCTTCAATTTTTCCCATTTTACCCACGCCACTTCTATCACTATGATAGACCTGGTTATCCTTCTCGTCACCTACCATGATGACTGAGTTTGTTATTTTGATCTTCTTCTTCTTTTGTGTGGTACAAGGGTTTCTAATTCTGCAATTGGTATAGACAGAATATCTCCCATTCCATCGTCTTCCCTAGTTTCTGCCATCAAAATTTCTTCTTCAATTAAATTTCCCCCCAACTCAGTGGAGGATTCAATGATAATTATCTCCACATATTCTTATGTCATTGTAGCTTCCACAACCTCAACTTCCATTGTTATAACATCTAATGTTGCTCCAGTATTAGCTTTTGCTGTTGAAGCTTCCATAATAACTATTCCCTCTACAGGGTTTGTTGTTGTTGCAGCCTCCTCCAATTCTTCCTCGTGATCATTTCGGTGCTGGTATGACACTGTATCATCCTCCCCCCCAAATGAATTTGAGTGACTTCAGTCCACCTCTTCTACTTCAACATCCACAACTATGCAGGTTCTATGTCCTCCTCCTCTATTTCAACACCACCCAACTGTGCAAGTTCCCGAATTATCCCAGGTTGAGCAAGAAATTGTTCCCAAGTTCTGATCTGTTGTGCTAATTATCTTAAGATGAGTAGTTTAATTAGGCCATGGTTGGTAAGAGAAGCAACCGGGTGTCGGTCCATTCTCATAAACCCCTCCATGTAATGTAGGGTTTTCAACAAGTAAAATGTCATGTTGAGGAGATTATCGTGGCGAAGATGAGACAATAAGGGAAATTCATAGAATTAGAAAGTTTGTTACATACCTCCACACGTGATGTATTTCTTCAAGAATAATGCCACTTCATTCCATAGATGGGGAAATGATTGTAGTGCTATCCCATGACCTCCTCGATGAACATGTTCACTAGCTGCAAGAAAATCCTGTACTGCAGTCTCATTGTGGGTTTTTTCGTCCAAACCAACTCCTTCCTAATTGAGGCAAACCCATAACCTTTGCCACAATTGCTTCTCTAACATTTATGCACATACCCTTAACCTCTGAATGGGTGTCTCTCAAATTAAGGGTGAACTATAAAGTTGTTTATGTGTGAAAAAAATTTAGGCATTGAAAATACTCAGTCCATCTAGCTGCTTCAAAAATGGAAAAAACCTTTGCGTTTCTATGCAGATCCCCTGTATTCGTAGGTTCATGTTAGGCTGGTATATCCATATTACCTCTCCTTCTTGGTTCTGATATCAAATCATTAAATTACAGATCCATGAGTGGAATTTACAGCACAAGAACGTTCAACGAATAGCCAACGTAGGGATTTGGTTATTTTAGGAAAGTTAATAATGTTATGAAAAGTGAATAATTAGCAAGATTTGGCATAAATTAGGAGAAAGGTGACGGACGTGTAATAACCCAAGTACAAATATGGACATATTGATTGGTAGTTAAATGGGTACGAGTTCGCTGATAGGTACAAGAGACAAAGCATGATTAATTTTTCCATATCCAATTTATGCATAATCATGAAAATGGTCAGAATTTGTACTTTTGCGATATGAAATAAGTCTTAACTTTCCATAATGGTCTGGCGTGTCACCGTGGCCATCAATTCAAAAAATAATTGTGCAAGTGCTATTATGATCTTACCCCCACCTCTTCGATCGGAAAGTACATCCCCATTGGTTGGAATCTGTGGCAAATCAATAACTGTATTTTCATTCTTAGTGGAACTGTGGTTGGATGTGTCACTGGCGGTGAGATTTATGGAAAAATATGATAGAGTCATAGCTATTTTATGGACAAAACAGGAGGATTTGTAGCTGCAAAAATAGGAAAGTAGGAAAAATATAGCAGAGTCGCAGCTGGTCTATGGATAAATCAAGAGGAATCATAGCTACGAAAATAGGAAAAGTAGTCAAAATATAGTGGAGTTGCAGCTAGTCTATGGATAAATCGGGAGGAGTCGCAACTGCGAAAATAGAGAAATAGGAGAAATTTGACAGATTCGTAGCTAGAAAATAGGACGAATCTAGCGGAGTCACAACTACAAAAATAAAGAAATAGGAGAAATTTGGCAGAGTCGCAGCAGGAAAATGGGGTAAATTTCGCAGAGTCATAGCTGCAAAAAAATAGAAAAATAGGAAAGTATTCAGCTAATTAGTTATTGTTGTTGAAATGTTCATCTTCTTCAAGGAGTTATTCATAACAGGAAAATAAGTTAAGGTGCCTGCAATCGTTTATCCCAGTCGTGACCACTGCTCCTCAAGTAGATTCCTATACACATTCTTCAAAAGAAGACCGATCAAGCGTAAAAGAAAATAAAACAAAACAACAATTTTATTTATGTATAGATTCCTATGTGGAAAACGCAATGTTCTTTAAGAATTCATAGGAGCAGAAAATAATTCCTTCCCTTACATTAAATGATAATCTGGATCAGCTGTAACATGTGAAATTAATGCATCCTTTTAAATCAACTTATGATACAGTCCAATCCTGTGAGCAATAGAGAATAATGGTGTCTGATCTTCATCAATAGTAACCAGGTGGATTGTGCCATTATCAAAAACTTTGTCTATTTGGTAGGGTCCCAACCATCTTGTACGTAGCTTGCCTTTAAAGTACCTCTTGAATATTGAATCATACAATTAAGCCCAGTCTCCTTCATAGAAGAGTTTATTCTTTATGAACCGATCATGCCACTTGGAACGCTATTGTTGAATTAACGATGTATAATGCACAACAGCTATGTGTTTCTCATCAAGTTCATTTGACTGATCCAATCTATTTCTCTGAGCTTCTTTCAAGTCTATGTTTTATTCTATGGATTTATTTAAAGTTTTAATTTCAAATTCAATGGGAAATACAATGTTCTTACCGTATACCAATTCATATGGGGAGAATCCCATAGTGTTGCGCCATGTGGTGTGATATGCCCATAATGCCTCTGGAAGTATGTCAGTCTAGTCTTAGCGATGGATTCTGACTGTTTTTGTGAGGATGGCCTCAATTACCTTGTTGGTACTTTCCACTTGGTCATTGGCCTATGGGTGATAAGGTGAGGTTATCCTATGTTGAATGTGATATTTTGGTAACAGAGCTTCCAGTTTGTAGGACACAAACTGTGGTCCTCCATCTATAAATATTTCCTTGGGTAGTCCAAAATAGGTGAAGATTTATCCATATAAGAAATCCATTACAGCTTGGTCATTGGCCTTGACCAAATCTACAGCCTCCACCCATTTTGTCATATAATCAATGCAAACTAGGATATAAAATTTCTGCTTCAAGGAAGGGATGATAGGCCCTACAAAATCTAGGGCCCATCTCTCAAAAGTTTCAACCACTACAGTGTGGTTGAAGAGGCATCTCACTGTAATCTGTTTGGATGGCCCATCCTTTGGAAACTATCACAATCCTGAACATATTTTTTGCATCCCTGGAAACTATTGGTCAATAATAGCCCATCCGTAATACCTTATGACCTCTTTGTTTGTCAGCAAAATGTCCCCCATAGGGCTCATCGTGTCAATATTTTAAGATACTGAAAATTTCGGCCTCCCTTACACTTCTTCTGATATCAAGATCAAGACCTCTATAGAAAATATGCCCATCTATCCAGCAATACCTGGCACTCTGTTGTATATTTTTTCTTTTTTCTCTCTTTTACAAATGTGCTAGAAGCTTCCCTGCAACCAAATAGTTAGAAACATATGCATACCAAGGGGAATGAACTGAAACCACAAACAAATTTTCGTCAGGGAAGGAATCTTCGACAGGTAAATTGTCATCATTGTTAGTAAGTCGAAATAAAAAGTCAGCAACAACATTTTCCTTCCCAGGTCTGTTAATAATTGTAATGTCAAATTCCTATAACAGTAACAACCATCTAGTTACTCTAGCATTAATGATAGGTTTGTTCATTAAGTACTTAATGGTTGAATGGTCAGTGTGCACAAAAGTGGGGTATCCAGTAATACAGTGCCTGAATTTATTGATGGAATAGACAATGACAAGGAATTCCTTTTCTGTAATAGTGTAGTTGAGTTCAACAAGGGCCACGTTTTTACTAATATAGTAAATTGCATATGGGACATGACCTTCCTGATGTCCCAATACTTCTCCAATGGCAGTATCAGAATCATCTATGAAGATGTGGAAAGGCAGAGCCCAATTGGGCCCTCGTAAGATAAGGGTTGTAGGCATCCTTTTCTTAAGTTTAGTGAATGAATTTTGGCATGCATCATTCCAATCAAGCTGTACATCCATCATTCAACAGAGTGAACAAAGGAGAGGCTAGGTTGGAAAAGTTTTCTGTAAATCTTCTGTAATAACCAGCATGCCCTAAGAAGCTACGTACATTAGAGGAATTTTCAATTTAAAATCGGCCTTGCAAAAATAATACAAATTCCATGTCATCATGTATTAGCCAATCAAAATGATTTAAAATTAAAAAAGGGAGCACCTCTTAAACAAATTTTTAATATAAATTTGGGNTACTTTTTTTATTCGTATTTTTGACATATCTCCCTGTGTTTTTACTCAATTTTCGATCGGGAGAGCTCGTTGGATGCAAAATTAAATTCTGCATCCAACGAGTACCCACTCGGCACACTTTTGATGGGCCCCACTACCCCAAAAACAAGAAATACCTAAAAAAACATGATGATGATGTCAAAAAGTATGCCGAGTGGGTACTCGTTGGATGCAAAATTTAATTCCGCATGCAACGAGCTCTCCTAATCGAAAATTGAGTAAAAGCATAGGGAGATATGTCGAAAATATGAACAAAAAATTAGTTTTTTCTTTTCTTTCTCCAAAATTAATAAATATTATTTTATTAATTTTCCTTAGGAGGCCCATTTTGAGTTGAAATTTCCTCTAATGCCTATTTTTTTGTTCCAAGAGTGGGTATTTTTTTAATTACCCTGATTTTGGATGGGTCTACCTAGATACCATCAACAGAGATGAAGTGCCCCAGAACTACACCCTCGCTCATCATCATATGACACTTTTTAGTGCTTAAAGATAGTTGGGTTTGTTCACAGCGTACTAAAAAAATTTCTAAAATTTTTAGTGCTTGCTCAAAGTTACTACCGTATGGGGTAAAGTCCTCCATGAAAATTTCCATGTTGTCGATAACCATCTTGGAAATGATCCCAATCAAAACTCTCTAAAAGGCGGCAGGTGCATTACACAAACTAAAGGGAAGTTTCCTGTATGCAAAGGTACCCTAGGGATAGGTGAAAGTGATCTTGTCTTGCTCCTCCAGAGAAATTTGAATTTGATTGTAATCGATGAATCCATCCAAAAAGGAAAAAACCTTCTTCCTAGACAAGGTATCAAGTACCTGATCAATAAAAGGTAGCAAAAAATGGTATTTATGCATTGCCTTGTTCAACTCCCTTTAGTCTACATAGACTCTCCACTCCCCATTATTTTTTGGCACTATCACAAGTGGATAAAACTACTCACTATATGAGATTGGGTGTATAAACCCTGCTTCCAATATTTTTTGGATTTTTTTTTCACTATATCCCTCAAGTTAGGGTTCATCCTTCGTTGTGGTTGGCACACAAATCGAGAGTCGCTTTTAATGTAAATGTGATGCATGCACATATTAGAAGAGATACCCTTCATATCTGTGTACTCCCAAGCAAAATATCCCTTGTGTTGTTTCAACAGAGTGATCAGGCGTTCCAACTCATCAGGAGCGAGATTCACATTAATGTTCAATGTTTTTTTGGGCTCTATTTCAACTAGAATGCTTTTTGAGTTTTTAACTACTGAAATTATGTTGGCATCACTGACTAGGGTCACTTCTGTTAGGTTTCCTTGTTCTTCTTCTCATAAAGTATTGTTCATAATTTGATAAACATGTTAATAGGATCGTCGTCTGTTTCATCTTTAAAGGTTAAGGCTTTCCATATCGTTAATAACATTTGAACACCTTCTTCCTCCTCCAGCTCCATCCACAGTGGAGTTTCATCTTCTAAGTTAGGTCGAGCTGGAGTGTATAAGGTCAGGATTTTTGTATCATTCCCATCTGAGATAGTCATGGACCCTGTCCGATAGTTGATGCAAGCATCTGTTGTGGCTAACCAGGGTCTTCTCAGGATCAGTGGATGTCCCCCTAGCTGCGACTTCGGTTGCAAAACCAAGAAGTCCGTAGGGTATTCCCACGAATCAACTGAGAAAACAAGGCCATCCAGGATTCCCTTGGGTTTGATTGTGGACCTGTTAGCAAATTCTAGGATAGTAGGGGTTGGCCAAAGATTGGTGAGCCCAAGTATTTTCACATTTTTGATGGTCATAACATTGATAGTTGCTCCAAAATCTACCAAAAAATTAGGTATCTGAGTGTTTCCAATATGTCCTGTAATAGTAGGGTTTCCAGGATCATCATACTTAGCTAAGAGAGTTTTTCCCATTATTAATTCGGAAAGTTTACCTATTACATGGACAGTGGGAGGATCCCTAGGATTTATCCCTAGTTTTGTTACACACAGACCCCTAAATGTTTTGGCATAGATGGGCACGCCATGAAGGGATTGTAACAGTGGATTTTTTACATATAAATTCTTTAATTCCCCTAAGAGATTAAACTGAGGTTGTTCCAATGTCTTTTGCAATGTCAGTCGTTTAGGATATGGTGGTTCTATTGTTCGTTGTAGGTTGTGTTCCAATAAGTGTTTCTTCCTGTGTTTCAACTGGTATTTCAGTAGGACTCTCAGCATCCTCAATGATGAGGATTGATGTATTGGATAAATGTTGTTGATTCATTCTTACTTTAGTCACAGAAGATGGAACATCTTCAATGACTAAGGGCTCCACAATGCTTCCTGATCGTAAGTGTATGCCATTGCAAGGAGCTGGGATAATGGAGTAAGAAGGCATGTTGGTAGTCTCAAATGTATGGAATTATTTATTATTTGGGTTAGGGTTAGGATTTCTAGGATTTTGTGGTCATAGTGGCATGTTCACTAGTGAAACGTCATTTTGGAGTTGCAGCTGTGGCTATTGGTATTGTTGGTGAGGGTATTGCTTAGGAGGGTACTGCTGATGAGGAAACTGTTGATGAGGAGGTTGTTAATGAGGAAATTGATTTCTTGGATGGGATTTCCTCCAACCAGGTGACCAAGAAGCTTGTTGGTTTGATTGTTGTGCCCAAGGTGACCAAGAGTTAGGATTCTGCATAAAATTTTGAGATGGATTCCATTGATTTTTAGAATAATGTGAAGTGACTTATGTATTCATGTTATTTTTTTTATTCATATTATTCCAAAAAGGTAACGGGTCTATATTCATACCTTGATTTCGAGGCTTCCAAGGCTTCTTTTGTGCAATGAAGTTATCTTGCTCCACATCAAAAGTAGATTCCTGCAGGACTTCCTTAACTTGGGGAAGTGAAGGGAATTCCTTAGTATCATGATTCAATACATAGAGCTATCACACTTCCACCATTTCAAGTGGAAATTCCTTCAGTGGGTTATTATTTCCTGCATCTAGGACACAATACGCCAAGTGTTAAATCTTCTAATGCTTGCCTCTGCTTTTCTCTCAGGATGTCCATTTTTGAGGAGATGGAGCTCATCATTTATATTTTGAATTTCTCAAGAAGATTTCCTATTTCTTCTGGAGTGGCCCCTCCATTAGATGACTTATGTGTTCTATTGAAGGCATCTCAGTACAGTCCTTTGTCACGATTGTTGGTTTTGGAGGATCCTCCTGAATATCTTCGACATAAGTCGACAATCTCCTCAAAGGATTCTTTTGAGATATCCCCCTTTCCCAACAAATTCAACATATCTAGGCAATCTTCTCTGATTCCACGCAGTAAGATAATTTTGAGCACATCTTTCCCCATATCAGTTTGTCTTGCCCTCTGTACATTGTGCAGAAGTCTCTCCACAAAGTTCTCCATACTTTCTTCCTCTTTTTGCATCATCTTAAACAATTATTCTATTTTATCTTTAGTTTTGCAATACTCTTGATATTTTCCAAGGAATACTAGCTTCATTTGTTCCCAGGTGGTAACTATCTCACCACCCAATATCATAAACTAGCGTAGAGCATTGTCCTTTAAAGTAGAAGGGAAAAATTTCATCTGTTGTTCACTGGAAGTGTAATCGTAGTTGTGACAGAGGATGTCAAATTCAAAGAGGAACTCATCCGAATCCTATGTGGCTTTTTCATGAAAGCGTTGTAATACTGATGGTGAGATTTTCTTCATGGGGGCCAGTCTAGTTGGTTCTTAAATGGGAAACTGAAGTGTGGCGAAATTCTCCTCATGTTGGAGGTCGCCATCATTGTGATGGTTATCCCTTATTCCTTCTTCGCGATCATCAGGGTGACGTTCATTATTCATGTTTTCCTCTTCTTCCTCCTATCTTTGCTTCGTATAATTTTCCAACTCCTACTGTAACTTCAACCACTCCTCCTTTGTAACCTCCTTCCTGTCGATAGAGTAAAATACCTCTGTCTCACCTACTCCCACACCATTGGCTCTATCTTTGTCCACAAGAACACTAGATGGTGTCGCAGCTTCTCATGTTTTCTCCACCATGGAAACTGATGCTCCAACCTAGGAGTAACAGGGATTCTTCTGATAGATGATGGTCCCTGATGGTGAGCTTCCATAGAAGAATTATCCCTGGAAACTAAATCGTCTATTAATGTCCTTGTTCCTAAGGTTGGACTACTTCCATGACCTCGACCACCTGCAAAGTTAGTACTATGGGGAGTTCTGGGGAGTCTGGGAATATCATGTTGTACTATCCTTGTATTCATGTGACCCAAAAATCATGCAAGCTTAAAACTACTGAATAAAATGAATAAATGCAACTACTACTGTGTCTATCAATTATCTTCCCAAGAAATGGCACCAAAATGTTGGTCACCCTATATGCTAATCAATTACAACTAACACACATAATGCTCAATATGAATTGTCAACCCAGGGTAGTATTTTTGTTTCAAAGATAATTAGCACAATCTATGCATATACACTTAAGTAGCTGATTGAATGAATGAAAGATTAATTGTCCTACCTATACGCTCAGTCAAACTCTTCTCATGGCTAGAGCTAACCTAATTTATCCATATAAGAATTCAGAAATGCATTTACTCTCCTACAATCATTACTTTGATAATTACTGATCTAAAAATAATTAAGCTAGATGTACTCTTGCAGAGAGTAAACTATGAAAGTATCAAACTATCGGGACTCGGCTAAGATCTGTTTAATCATCTAGGATGCAAATTATAAGTAACAGTAAAGAATCACACCACTTCCAATAATAATCGGACTAGTTCAAATAAATTCCAAGAAATAAAAGTAACATACATGAACTAGATTTGAGCTTGACTATAACAGCTAATTGGAACACCTTGCATAAAGACAAACTATCCTACACAATTGAATGTCACACCACACAGTTGCAGGTTAATTGGAATGCAAACATTAACTATCAAAGGAAATACAATTATCAACCATCATTGTTGTAGCTAATTGTAAATGCATCTACTATAATTCCACACCACACAACATAAATAATCAAAGCATTTAATTAACTCGACAATCTCTGTGGGAAGGTGGGCCTAGCCTTCGAACAGAGACATTGTGACTAACAAAAATTAAAACACAAAGATATAAAGAATAATTCTCCTTGTATTTAAATGGCGAGTTACAGTTATAGATCTCTGTTAGAGCTTACACAGTCTGATAATAATCAACCAACCTCAGGCTTAGGTTGCCTCCCAATATTTATACATGAATAGCATAATCCCCATACACTAATATCGAGAAGCCATGAATATCTACGATCTTCAAGATTCCTTGTTACAACAAATTGTTATAGTCGTGAATGAAATTTAATGGAGATATGGAATATAGGGAGTATTGTTTCTCTGGCCATTAATGGATCAACGAAATCAATTCGATGGAAGATACTATTTCTATTGCAGCACTGCCCTAAGTAGCAGCGCATTGTTGCAATTGAATTCTATTGTAGCTACCACATGGAGAGATGATCATTATTTCTTTTCAGCGTCTAGAACCGGGACTGAAGAGTAACATATGGTACCAAATACCCCTTTCTTCTCTAGACTAAGCAGGATTCTATACTTGTGTTCCTCAAGGCTTGGAACTATATTTATAAAATCAATACATATCAACGCAATTCAAAAGATAGAGTTCCAACCATAACAATCTTAGGCATTAATAGAGTAAAACAATAATGAATCACACTTGTAAGGATTTAAGCTTAATGTGAGGAAAAAAATCTATCTGGTGTATGGAAATGAAGTAGGACAAGGAAAAAATATATAATTGGTTTGTTCAAAAAGGGGATATTACAGGACCCAACAACATTGTTCTTCAATTGCCAAAGCTGCAAGTGTTAGATCTTGGCTACTCACACTCCAAAGGAGATGAAACAACCTTATGTATGTGTTAGGTATTACAAGTGTTTCCCACTTGCAACATCCTATGTGATGCTCTAGGAAAAGAAACTATGGTTACCACTTCACAATTGGTGGACGACTGGGACAATTGTTACTTTAGGATAACTCACATAGACTAGATATATCAATACAATGATGTCACCCCAAGGACTTGTCACTTAATTGAAATACTGTAATGTGGTCATATCCCACCAAATAAGCAAGAGGGGGCACCACCCTTACAAATTCAGATTGAAGTAGTGCTTAACGCATGTGTTAGAAGCGCTTTCTAGGCATGCAATATTTTCTACTAATGGATTTGATTTCTCTTTAATCAATACTAGTTTCAGAGTTATGTGGCTTTGGAGTGTTGACTCTCAACCCTAACCCATTTCCTCAGCCTAATATTTTTGGTGATATCCAAAATAGAATCTTGATTGATTTTACATTAAGCGTTAATTTTAAAGGTAAGTTTCTTAGTTTCGAGGAGTGACGGTGAGACTTATGGTGTTTGTGACTCACAATATTGAACCAATCCAATGCATAAATGCTCTTAAATCTATCCTTTATTTGAATGAACTTCTATACTATGAAAGAGTAAGAGGTTCTTTGAGATCCTTTCAAACATGCATGTGTTTCCAACTTTTCAAATGTTTAATAATAAGTGTCCCTAAATCAAGAAGGATGTTCAATCATTTGAAAAATGTAATGAAAAACACTTAATGAGTCTTTGAGGTTTTGAAAGCAATTTTTTGTTTGAATTATTAGTAAACATTTAATGTTTTTTCAACAACTAACTCAACATAAAATTTCTTTCAAATATTTACATGGGGGCTCCTTATTTCTCGTTGACAAGATTGCCTGAAAGTGCACGTGAAGAGGATATCAAGAGCCCTTTCAAATTTATGAAAAACAATTGTTACACTTGAAATCCATGTTTCTCATTCCCATGACCACCTGAAAGTGCAAGTGAAGAGGATATGTAGGGCTCATAAAATATATTCTTCAACATCAAAGTCTACATTATTACACTTGATATCCCTATTTCTTGTTCATAATATCACCCAAAAGTGAAAGTGTAGATGATACACATGACTCGAAATTATGCTAAAAAACAATACTAGACTATTACACTTGACATCCCTATTTCTCGTGATCACCTGAAAGTGCGAGTGAAGAGGATATGTATGGATCGAACACAACTTATGAAAACAAAATTACAAATGAAAAAAAAACTCCTCTATTTTTTCTATGATAAATTCAAATTATCTATTCAAAATAAAAATTTTACTTCATCAAGCCATTTTATTATGTTTTGGAGGGAATTTTTTTTTCATTATCTTAAGTGAAAGGTCCATTTTTTTTAAAAATTAGTGAATTTTATTTAATTTATGGCTCTAACCGTGTCTTAACTATGATTTCAAAGTGTGTATCTAATCATCAAGTATATGTAATTTCAAAATCAAAGCGCCTAAGTTTCATGAATTTAAAAAACATGTGTTGTTTTTCATTCTTAGATGAATTTTATTTGCAAGCAATGATTTAAAAGCACCAATCAGTCAAATCTCACCCAATAATATTGAAACAATGGATCCAAATGAAAAAATATAAGCTAATACACTCAAATATAAGCAATATTTAAAAGAAAATTTGAACAAAAAATATAAAAAATAACTAATGATAGTGATATTTCAAGATTTTCTAAAGAATGTTCAAATCCTTCCTAATTCTCTCAATTACACTTATAACAGGTCCTAACAGGTCTTTAGTTGTCATCTTAATGTCTACAAAGTCTATCTTCATCCCAAATTAAAGGCATAAAATAGTGATTTTTTTTGTCATTCTCAAGATAAATCCATACAAATCTTGAAAATCCTTAAAATATTCTCAAATATTACTCAAATTAGATGAAATTAATCTCTAAAATATTTTTTATAGGATTCATAATCCATCTACAATAGAAAGAACCAACCCAAATGGTAAAAAACAGAGGATTCTATGTCAAAACATTTCAAGATCCTGTGATTGTTACGTGTTGTGAGAGACACTTTGTAGACTTAACATGCAGAGTGTCACCGACGCACCCTATTGACGTGAAAAGTGTGTCTCCATGAGGTCGAAGCTCTCTATAAACTAGCCAGTTTCATCATCCTGCTAAATCCAAAAAACTTGAAGATTTGGGCCCAAATACACTGAAATGTGATGATTAAAAGGTAGATCTCAATTGGTTTCAAACTCCTAACTTGAATTAAAGTGTTTAAATACATAAATTAGGAATGAATATAAATATATAAAGGAAAGCACACCCAAAAATGAGGAAAATTTCAATAAATCAAGAATTAAAACCCCAAGATCCCCAACAGAGTCTCCATTCACCATTCTATTGGTAGATATTGTAGTAGGGACTTGTCTACAACATTCTATATCCTTACTATAGGTGAGTGAGTCCTAATTGATAGAAATGCATGCAACAATTTAAAATTTTCTTGAGATTCCTAAGCATTTTTTAAGATTAGAGAGGGGTTGAAGAAAGGAAAGAACCTCTTGAATCATGCCACTTGTAGAATATCCCCTCACTTGAGCATCCATGGCCTTTAGGAATCCATGAGAAGCTTGTTTTTAAGTTACTTTCCTCTAGATCTACCTCTACAAACTTGAAAAACTTTGAAAAACTTGAAATCTATCTACCAAAGATTGAGTTCAAAACTATTGAAAATAAGAAGATAGTGCTTATAATCCAACTGTGGATGTGAATCCCTTATCCTTTTCTTTAAACCATCCTTCTCCATCCATGCCATTGATAACCAAGAGTTTGATGTGGAAAAGAATTCTTCTAGCCTTCAAATCCTTCAACATGCCTTTGCTTTCATTTTTTTGTCCTTCATTTCACCTCATATGGCTTCCTTATATAGCATTGGGATTTGTGCACTCAATTGCTAAAAATGAATGTGGAACTAGAAATTTTCATATTTTCTTATTATTTTTGTCATAAAAACCACTTTTCATAGTTTTTCAAGCATCTAACTTGATTTTTCAGGATTTCCAAGACAATTAATACACATTTTATGTATTCTTTCCATTGTAGGAGTTACGGAAACTGTGTTTTGGCCCTTAAGTGGTCATGGAATTGGCCTCTCTAGAGAAAACTTTGTTTGCAAACATTTCTTCCTTTGTGGAAGTAGTGGTTATATGAGAGATTAAAGCTCTCAATTGTTCCAAAATTCCGATCTTCATGTTGTGGCCAAATAAAAAATATGTTGCAATCCTTCATATCTTAAGGGTGTTAAATTGATTGTTAACAACTCTATACCAAATTTGACTTTGAAGCAATGAAAATTTGAGTTAATTGGAGATTGGTCACCCGTTTTCCTAAGGATAAGGGTGATTAGTCACAACATTGATCCTAATAAGAATAACCACATCGATTTGGTTGCTACACTTATCCCATGAGGTATGATAAGGTATCCAAATTAATAAAATAAATATCACAAAGAACGCAATGAGTTAAATACAGGTTCAATTTTGCATGGAACAGACTTTTGTGATCATCACTTAGATTAGACGTAATTTCAAGATATAAAATAGGCCTATGGGGTGAAGATACAAAGGTTAGAAAAAAGGTTCAATATAATTACTATATTATTAAGCATAACACTTATGTTGTTCAAAAATTTTTCAAGTGAGGCTAAGTGCAAGGGAAGTAACTTAGAATCTAGCCTAAGAGAGTACATTAAATACAACCAAAAGATTATAAGTACGGTCACATCCTCGGCCACATATGGTGTCTTTTGATATAATGGGAGACTTCATGGAATGGGAAAACCAAATTTTTCTTTCATTTGTTACCATCTAATACAATTCATTTTCCCCACTGATCACCAGAACGAAATTCCATGAGATTGGGCTCCAATTTTTTACCCAATTATTCCAAATATGACTTCCTGATTCCTTAATTGCACACACAGGGTGGATTAATTCCTTAATATCACTTAATTGGATACTTAATTATCCTTTTAATCCATCCCAATGTTCATAATCCACCATAATAATCCAAAATGTTGCTTCCAACATTATACCCATTAATTTGTTAATTATCACCTTAGATACAATTAATTAGCCTCCTTAATTACCATTAGAAGTGTTCCCGACATGTTCCTTACCGATCCAATCTCAACATGTAGATCCCAACTTTTTTCTTCTGATTTTGGTCATTCCAACATTTGTACAGTCAAGAGTTGGAAGTGGTTACTCAAAATTAGTTATGTCATATTTCCATTCTAACTTTCACATTTTTCATTCTATACAGTCGAGAGTCAGAAGTCGAAACTGAAACCCAACTTCTAAAAAATTTGCTTCAACCTTTATCATTATGACTTCCGCATTCCACATTCCGTACCAGGGATAATTTTAGGGGTGAATTTTAGCCTAGTGGGCTATTTTTCCATGTTTTTCTCCTAAAAAATATTCGCCATCTTGCAATTTTTGAAGCCCTATTTTGCCCAATTTTGGTGGGGTAAAATGTTTTCACCCTAAAAATCGCCAAATTATTATATAAACGATATAAAATCCTTGAAAATTAAAATATTTTTTGAAAAGTATCACCAATAATTTTATAGTTGGCGTTTTAAGAATTGGTGATATTCGCCAACATTTATACACTTTTAAATATATATGGTTCCTTAAAATCATCCCTATTCCGTACAATTGGGAGTAGGAAGTTGGAACGTGCCACCGAAGACACAAAAATTGCTTGCAAATTCCACATTTTTCCATCGACACATTATCCTTCTGGTGTCGAGAGTCGAAAGTAAGAACACCCAAACAATATCCAACATTTTTACTCTTTGACTTCTACATTCTGAGGTGAATACTTTTTCTTCTAGACGTTGGGATTTAGAAGTTGGCACCGCACCATTACTTCCAATAATAACACTCCTAATTCCCAACTTCTAAGATTGGCACAACACCTCCTCCCCGACGTTGAGATTCAAAATTCATCACGTCGCCACAACTTTTAACAATTTAACTTCTAACTTCCACATTTCAACCTTGGCACTTTACCTTCCCAATGTTGGGAGTCAGAAGTCAGCACGACGAATCAACTTGTAACATGTTACCTTCTCACTTATGTTTTTCAGCGTTGGAACACCATCTTCCCAATGCGAGGAGTTGGAAGTCGGCACCGAATCTTCCACCTGGTGATCGGCGACTGATTAAACCCGATGCAATGATGGACGATCAATTATTCTCCAATATTCATCGGACAACACTTAGTCAATTTTTCTAAATTCTTTAACATATTTTTCACTACGTTTTCAACCATGGAAACTCTATGGGTCTCTTACGAATTGGGAGGTGTAAACTTAATTGATTCAAGTACATGGCCATGGATTTCTCGTCATCATAATTCCAATTCAAATTCTTATCGACAAGACCTAGAAAAACATTATTAGGGAATACATATATGTTTTTGATATTCGTATCATGGCTGCGTAAACATAAGGACAATTATAAATTCGCTCAACCATACACAACAACAGCTTTAACGCTTGATTTATAAAACTTATGCAACATAAGAAAAATTGAGTACAAGTACGCATTCAATATGTTTGAATTAATTTGCACAAGGACTTTCAACCCTAACCACACAGACCCAAACCTTGAAAGTCTCTAAGATATGCAAGTGCAATTAAACATACACCATGGAGTGTATAATAAAATTATACAACACTTCATGTACATACCAACATGTTCATCATGGCGAACGACAACAAAGGATTCATGCTTTATTTTCCCTATAACACATTCATCGCAATTCCAATGCATAATATAATGCATTCATCACAGGAATAAACCCAGTACCCCATACATATATGTCTATAACTCATCTCAAGCAAGGTATAGATAACTTAATGAACAATTCAAACCAACAGTCCATATAATTCCACCATTAATACACATTCATCCATAACCTAACAATTCATAGCATCTAACATAATAACACTTATATTTGAATGGAAAATACTCCAAGCAACTGGCTATGTGGATGCATCATTCCACCTAACTGTTGGTCTCTAATCAACATATATTCTTTCAGCAGTTAGAGACCACCACCAAGTTGGGATATGCTACCCACTAGGAATATCTCTGTCTCGCTGACAGCACTGCACACCAACCTTCAGGATAATCCAACACTAAATTGGATTTGTCAATGCAACAAACAGGAAATTAAAACATTATAAACCCATTGTTCCCAACCATGAAACTATGGCATCTTAATGGTCTCAGACAATATTGGCACCCTCTTCTCCTCCATCCACAATTGAGGAAGGTTCCCTTCTCTGCACCCCTAGTCCCTTGGGTGTTTCCTTCCCTCAATTACTATCCTAGGAAGGTATATAACATCCTTAATATTGACCCAACCAAGAATCATTCCCTCATAGCCTTCACAATTTACTGAATATCTTGGTAGTTTACACACGAGGTGATAGTGGAATTCACACAAGGTTTATGATAAAGAACATGTAGATATATTGGCTCCCTTCCTTGCGAATGGAATGGGTAACTCCATGAATGAGGATGGTTTTCCTTTTTTCATAACACAAACCCCTTGGGTTAAATTTACATGCATGGGGTTTACTTTAGAGCAATACAGGGGAATCCACCTATCCTCCTTCCTTGCACTTGTTAAAACTTATGGCCTTCCCCCAACAACTACCCTTTCCCATCATAACTAAATTCCAATTAAGGAGGGTTTAATGAAGTGGTTCATTCCATTTATGGCACATGGATTACCATACCCCCTCACATCTCCCTATTTGGTAACATATCTCCCATCGCTCATGTTTCCCCCATAGTTATCTCCTTTGGAAATTTGATTAAGATTATAAAAATTTACATATTTTACATCTTCTGTGGCTTCCAAGAACATGGTATATCAAACCTAACTTACTTTCCTTTTAAATAGGTCATTCACTAACAACTCCTTGGTCTTGAGCTCCTCATTAGGAATCCATTCTAATGCATTACATCATTCAATCAAATACATCACAAGGGTCAACCTGGGGCATTACAAGTACCATCTTCTTCTTAGTAATGAATACAAATCAATTCACTTTCTCCCTTGCAGATATGTGTTATGCATTTTTGTATCAATGAGTGATTTCCTTATATTGTTATTTGTTAAAATAATGTGGAAGGTTTGTTGTGTATTTGTCTCCAGGAATGTCCACATGACTTAAGAGTAGGAACCATAACATAAGGATCTATCTCGACAAGTCCGTTGGGAAAATTATGTTAATAAGGTACATGCTTCTTTCTTCTCCAAAATATTTTTTCTTACCATGCATGTAGAATCTAGGGAAAAGTACAAGTAATTGCTTTTGTTTATATGTTTGTGAACCTAAAACACTAATCGGAGAAAGCACTTTTCTTTTTAGCACTATGATTCTTTCCATCACAACAAAATTGACAACCATACTAGTGAAAATTCCAAGAAATTTCTTTAGAATGGATTGATTTTCTTTGGTGTTTTCTCTTTAGAAATGATAGAATAGTTTGTCTTCCCATAGTGGTTAGTATAATGATAAATTTTGAAATAGATATGAGCAATATTTATTAGATTTGAATTAATTTTTTCTCTCTTAAACCACCTATCTACTCCTATTTGACTAACAATAGAGATCAACCACGCCTATTAGGAGACCAAACCTTTTTGGTTGCCCCTTTTTAGAAAACAATAGCGATCACATAGAGACCAACACATTAAAAAATTAAAACTATACTTTGGAGCATATTCATTTAATTTACGTTACTTTAATTTTAATTTTTAATTTAAAGTACAATCATACTAAACTTGTATCTTCACCAGATCCAATATATATCTCATAGAGACCTTGTCTCTTTAGAGAATTAATCATCTTCAATTTCCACTCTGAATAACTTGTGAATGGAGTAAGAGGAGGAGTTGATACTCTCGAATCCATGATATTGAAGTTGTACTAAAAAATAAAACTGCAAATATGAAATGGAGGATTAATCAATGAGATCCCAAATCTATGATACCGTGTAGAAATTATAAAGAGAAGGTGGCATAAGGAATTTCATAAACAAGATAGGGATCTAGGCACACAATTAACCTCACAGGGAATTGCATATAATTAGCATAAAGAGAGAAGAAGAATAATTAACACACATGAAGAATGGAGCTCTAATTTAAGAATGATTAATGAATGATGATATTACATAGATAATACATCCTTATAAAGTAAAATTGAATCACCAAAGGAGCAACTCAAGCTAGATCATAAGGCAGGCTTACTAAAAATGAAAAAACCCCAAAGGTGAAAAAAACACTTTCCAAAGTTATCAAAGAGGTCATGAATTAGCTAAAGCAAGTGAGATAACTAATGAGTGATGGAAAATATTTCTAATCATTGAAACTGTAGATAAACTCATGGAGGATGAGTTGGCCACAAAAGAGGACAATTTCCATCCAACTAGCTTTATCCTAATCCAGTGAAAAGCTGAAAAAGAAGGGCAAAAGCAATCTTAACACATGAATTCACCCTTGCTATTTTGGACAGTCAATAAAGCAACAAAATCTTATACAAAATAATTATAATTGTTCTTCTAGGGTATTTATGGTGAGTGTTGGTCAAATATGACAAAAGATGGCCAACTACCTAGTCTATTACCTAGGAAATTAATCAAAATGACTAATTATTATATCCTAAGTCTATAGGTGGGTTTTTAATATTCCAACATATAGTAGGATAGATCCAAGGCCAAAATCACTAGGTCACATACTTATCAGATCACATATTGTCATCAATTCAAAGATAGATCACCCATTAGGCTATATGTTGATCAGGTTACATGTTGACAACAATTCAAAAGTGGATCACCCACTACTTCCCAACAATTCAATAAATGTAGAGTAATCACATGTACTTGATACTAAAGTACTCACTTGTACTAAATTAGATATAGTGGGTTAGATCACTCACTAATTGCTAGAAAATACAAGTCAGTATGTCAGAGCAACCATACAAAATATGCCCCAATATATGGGTGTCTTTCTAATGCTCAATAAAACATTTCCCCTACCCAAAGGCTTCAATTCAAGGTTCGAGGTCAATCTGGGTCCATCATCCTATGATTAGGGACTCTCTCGGTGATATAGTCGTTAACTCGATGGCGATATAGCGAATGTGAGATAGCCCAGTCTTTGGGTGGCTCACAAACCTCAACGAACATATTGCCTAGTTGACCTCTATTTTGTTGATTAATAAATTGGGTTCAAAGCATGTTTCTCTCTTGGTTCAGAAAGAATGTGTTTTTCTCTTTATGGTATGGCATCTCATAGTGTTGTTTGTTTAAAGGTCTCAAGAATGGAAGAAGGAAAAGGAAGCACAAATGGTAAGAAGAATGAAAAATGGAGGGGCAAGAAAGCACAAAATGTAAGAAGGAAGTGAAAACATAAAGATAGTTTCTCCATTATAGCATGTACATATATTTACATATAAAACTCAACTCATAACATATCATATGTAGTGTTAACAAACAACACATATTTCACTCGAACATTATTTAAAACGTTATTTAAAATATTTTTCATATCCAATGCAATGCTAACCAACAACACATCTATTTCACAACCTTATTTAAAGCATTTTCTCATTTTCAAGCTTTCAACCCTATATTAAGATTATTTAAAACATTTTCTTATTTTAAAGCTTTCAAACCTAAAAGCAGAGAATATGCAACTTTAATGCTAAATCTTGTTTTACTTATAACACTTTGGTTAAAATTATATTTAAAATTGTACATGTTGAAATATTAAAAAATACCTTACATTTATAATAATTTTAATAACCAAACATTAAAACATGTACTAATCCATAATACATTTTATGTGTGATGTTTGACCGAACATAAAAATATATACTCATACATAATACATTTTATGTGTGATGTTTATGGTTAAAATCAAAGTTATATATATATATATAATAATAATTTTTTTTATTAAATTTAAAGTAATTAAAATAGTTTACAATAATAAATAAAATTATATTAAAAAAACTATTTTATTTTTATTTGGTTTTCAATATTTTATATTTTAATGATTCATACACAATACATTTTATGTCTGATGTTTGTGGTTAATATTAAAGTTATATATATAAAGATATGTATATTTGTATTATAATTATTTCTATTAAATTTAAAGTAATTAAAATAGTTTACATTATAAATAAAATTATATTAAAAAATATTTTATTATTATTTGGTTTTCAATACTTTATGAATGAAAGTCTAAATTTGACTATCTTATATTACAATATTACAATTTATGTATGTAATGTTTGTGCTTAATTGTGGTTATCTTAGATTAATTCCTTACTTTATATTAAATTATCTCACCACCCACGTTTTTCATTTAGAATGAAAATGTTTTTATATCAATCGTATATGAAAACTCTTAGGGAAGTGTATGAGATTTTAATGTAGTCATGTGGAATTTTAGTGCCATCAATGATGAATCCTATAATAAGTTGGGGTCATCGTGTTGGAAAATGTGTGTGCGGATTATCATTGGATAATTTTAAGGTGTGATAAAATTTGGAAGAATTTATTGGTTTGGGATAATTAGTGGAGAAATTCAGGGTGTGTTGACATTTGGAAATAATTTACTAATTTGAGAATATTAATGGAGAAATTTAGGGTGCAATTGCAAAATAGGGGTTCCAAGCATTGTAGTTGTTCTGCTCAAGGAAATTATGGTCCCAATTTGATCCTCCTTCCTTTTGAAAATGATTTTAAATTTCTTGTTGATGCTACCTATGAATTAGTAGGACGATTGAGAGAATTGATTTCAATTTCAATCTTTTAATGATTTCACATTGGAATTTGTGAAGTAATGGACAGTGTTAGACATGGTGTAAATTTTTTTGCCTCTTATAATATAGGAAGTCAAATGGTCCTTGGTAGGATTAGGACCTCATCAAAGATACCATAGCCTTTCTTCTTTATGGTTATATTAAGGTCCATGAAGAATGATAAGGATAATAAAAGATAAGTCATGATGGACACCATTCTACAACAAAGGGAGCAAATTTAGTCATTTGAGATAGAATGCCTATCCTCCAAAAGTGGTATTCTCAATATGGATAAAGGGACTTCCTTCTCAGACTCAAATTTCAAAATGTTCAACGATATTTCTCTAAAAGAATTAAAGAAAGAAGATGCACTTCAACATAAACATGAAGATGAGGATATGGAGCATAGCCCACTAATACCAACTAGAATGAAGCTTTCAACTACCATGCTTTTCTTTAGTTTGACTAGTTTCTTATTTTTTTAAAAATCTACACCATTGGCGGTCTTTCCCTTTTCTAAATACAGTCCTTTGATGAATTTTAGTTCTAAAGAATCTCTTTTACTAAGTAGAATTTTTTTAATACAAGTATCAACCATATTTGTTGCATGAGAGCTAGGTTATCTACAACCCAATATGGGGAGATGTTGTCACATTACATTAAACCAAATGTTGTTAGGTAAATGTTTTCTTTCTTAGTACAAATATTTGATCGGTCTTTAAAAGTTGTCCATAAACATGAATATTATTCTTATGATATTTGATTATCATGGTGTTGACAACAATAATTTTTTCCCCACTTTTTGGTTTTTCAATTATTGTCACAAGGATTAGTTGGGTCAGTTTTTTTCCTAGAAAGTCTTGTAGAAGTATTTTATTATATGTATAACAAATTACATGGAATCCATTTCTAATCTAACAAATAATTATTAATAATCACAGTTTATTTCAATGGAAATGGTCATGTGAATAATCATAAATAATCATACTGTGAATACCTTATATTGGTCATGTTATGAAGGCTCCACGAGAAATTTTATTGTTATAGTAGCATAAAGATTAAGATTTAATATTTCTTAGTTTGTTATGCATGGTTGCCACCATTTCACCTTGTTTTTCACTAAGTTTCAGTGGTCATGAATAGTGTAGGAAAAAAGTCAAGGAACTTGAACTTATAGTGCATCAGAATGAGCATACAAATTTTTCAAACAATATACCTTCCTAATATCTTTAAACATCAACTTTAAGGGAACAAGTTGGGTATATATGCTTGGATATGGATGTTTTAATTGTCTTAAGCTTTATTTTGAACCTAATTATTTGTCTTTGGATTTCATTTTGCATATCAACCTATGTTTTTCCTTACCAATGCCAAAGAAATTTAAGGATCCATAATTTTCTCAAAGTGTATGTTAACGCAAAAAATTGCTCAACTTGCTCTACACTGCCTACACCAGATACAAGCATCCATTTCCTAACCTTTTTCCCCTCATTTTGACCTCCACACCTATGTTTTAACGTTTTTATCTCTAAAAAAGCTCAAAAATATTAAAAAAGGGCTTAAAAAACGCACAAAAGAGCTAAAAGGCTCACAAAGGGGCTAAAAACCCCAAAAGAGCTAAAAATAGAAAAAAGGGGCTTAAAACCATAAGTAGGGACTAAAACCCTAATTAAGGTCCAAAACCATAAATGAGAGAAAAGGACAAAAAAAACTATAAATAAAGGGTGGAGGTCCCCATCGCAACATGAAATATTCCTTCTACCATTATTTTACTTGCATGAGTACTTTGAGACACCATCACTCTAAAAATACTCATATCAAGTCACCAAACATTCCATTTTCCCCACTTGGTCCCCATTTTGTGTGTTGAGTCAACCTCCATACTACCCAAGCTTGTGGAGAAGCGACACCATTCTGAGTCAGTGCACGGTGGCCCCCTTTCAAGTAAATAGGAAGGTATAATAGTCTCATTTTTTATTAGTTTTATAGATTTTTTGTAGTTGTTTATGTGTGTTTCTAATAAATTATTTTGCATCTATTTCTTCTGTTTCAAACTCTACCCTTTCGTCCATTTGGCGGAATGGAGGTGCATTTGCACATAGTCGGGGTTTTTACCTAGATACAATTTTGGCAAATCCACTGGGTCGATACCATTGGATCCTTGGTTTTACAATTATTTTTCAAGTTTTCCTTCACATCTGTCCATGATCAGGCCCTCACGAGGCCATTTTGAGTCCATACGGCCCTAGTACCAGTTACTGTCGGCCGTTGTCGACTCTGTTTTTTTTATTTTTTCCATTTTTCGCTCCAGTTGCTAGTTTCGGGATGAAAAGAGTGACCTAGTCACTGCTTCAGCCTCGAAAGGCATGACCCGATCGCTCGTTCATCCCTGAAAGGGGTGACTTTCCCCCCAGGGCACTGTCGCTGCTGTTTGTTTCACCAGAGGCGACCTAGTCGCTCCTGTGTGGATTGTTTGTACGACTCAGTCGTCACTGTCCAATTGTCAGAAGTGACTTGGTTGTTTTTAATCAGTTTTTAAATTTGTTTTCCTATCTGAAACACCCCATTTGCCACCATTTGACTGTCACTTACAATATTCCTATTTTTCTAGTTAGTTTCTGCAAGTTATATGTTGTTTTTTCATTACTAAAACATTGGAAATTAACCATCTTATTCGACCCTTCCTCCTCTACTTGGTCATCACCCTTCGGGGTCTTCTGAGATAAGACAAGGGGTTGAGTAAGCTTAGTAATAGGCACATGTTTCATCATTATTCTTGTCCACTACAAACAAGTGACCTTGGAAGCTAGAGGGACTGGAAATCATTTGGGATTTCACAATGTTCACGTCTTCCATGTTGAGCATCGAGCATTTGAGGAGTGACTTGTGGATCTACGGGTGGACCTATTTCCAGCTTGATGAGAGCCCAACACTCCTTCTTGGAATTGAGGGATACATAAATGGGGTAGTCACGCTACTAATTCGCAACACGTTACAATTAGTTTTTCATCATATAGTTTGTATTACACTTTGGATTTGCTTTATTTTTTCAACTCTATTTTGATCTAAGCCCATTGCTTAATCTTTGTAGAGAAACCAATATTATTTTCTCACTACATAATTGAAAAATTAAAAAGAACAATCTCATACACAAAGTGCACACATTCACACCATATAATCCAACCGAAATTGGTTCATGACCCTGAGCGAACCATAAAAGCAACCAATTTACTTAATCAAATTTTGTGGTTTGACGATATAAGTCTCAACCGCCATAACTATGGGAAGTGTTTGGGATTTTCCCTAAAAATCATTATGAGGAGTACCATAGGAACCCTAAAGTAGCTGGCAAACAACATGAATTGCCAAGTGAAACGGGCAACGACCCCTTCCGATTGACTAGAAACACCCTCAGTGAGGAAAAAACCAAGCGCTGTCTTTTGGCAAGGCTTGGTGGCCAAGTGACCACCTGTGAACCAATAGGAATTTGTTTAAACCATCATCCAAAATTCATTATTGGTTACTACCTGAAAACAACCATTGATCCACAATGCTCTTCCTCATGCCTTAGGGGGGATCCCCTTAGTTTAGCTCATTATACCATCATTGTCGAGGCCCTCCTCGACAACCCTCCTCACCGTCAGAAGGTCACACAGCCTCTAATTTTGGCTTAGATTCATATGATTTCAAGCCAAATCTTTTCACTGCACCATCTAGCCCCATGGATGGCATAAACCCTGATTTCTTGTTCAAAGGGGTGGTTGGCAGCGGACCCATGTCCCTACCTCACATCATTACCAACATCCTGGACAGTGGTCCCAATACCGCTGGGCATGCCATTGTGAGTATGATACCCATTAGTGGTGGTCCCACACCAACTCCTGTCATTCCCACAGTACCACCTTTCATGCATGGGGGCATCAGCCCTTCCGCCACCATCTCGAGTATGCCCATTGTGGGAAGTCAGGCTCAGGTGCCCCCAGTCATGCACAACATCATGCCCCCGCAAAATCCAACGCCATTGTCGATCCCTCTTACAACAACCTTGGGTCTAACCTCCCATTCAAGGCTTGCAGCAACTTTCCTGATTTGGAAAGGTTAACTAATGACCGAATCAACCATCAACCCCATTGGCCTCCCATGCCAACCAAACTCCCATCAGACATTCCAAAGTTCGAAGGGAAGGCAAGGGAGTGCCCAAAAAACCACATCATGTAATTTCATCTATGGTGCTCATCAAATAACATTGTAGATGATTCGATCAGACTTAGGCTGTTCCTACGCACCCTCACAAGATCCACAACCAAATGGTATATTGAAATACCGCAAGCCTCTTACCCTTACTTCAATTCCCTTACCTTCATGTTCCTACAATACTTCCAACTCCTCGTCAGATATGACAAGGGTGTTGAGACATTTTTTTCTTGCTGTGAAAACACTGCGACCCACATAAGCGACCACATCAACGAGTGGCGGTGATGCTGTAGCCTATGCAATATTCAGCTTGATGACAGGATATTTCTCAATTGGTTCTTGGAAACCTTTCTACCACCCATATCTAAGGACATCGCCTTTGAACATCCCCAATTCGAGGAAGAGGCCATCTTGAAGTCCCAACAACTTGATTTGATTTATGCTCAATATGGATACTTATACACCATCCTTCTAGATGCTTCCCATTCCAGAACTTCTCAGCGCGCTGCGCTAGGGGCATCACATGTTGCGGATGGAATCATAGGTTCTGTCTCCCAACACCCACAGTACTATGCAGAACCTCCTATGATTCCACCGCACCCACACAACACTCCTAATGTTGCGCAAACAAACCAATTACCTGACCACTCAAGAATGATGGCTCAGTCCAGAGCCACACCCTCTTATGCACAGTGATGACCTCCTATTTTTGCTTGTTCAACACCTTATTTCTAGTTCAAAGTTATATGAGATAAAGTATATTCAACTTTATCTAGTTGTGTTTTGTGCTTGAATATGCCTTTTCAAGGGTAACATTCCAAGGTGCTCTAATAGGTGAATTTTTTATATTTCTCATTATTTTATTTATTATTTTGTTGGGTTTCCATTTATAAATGAAACTTTAGTTTTTAATTAAATAATGGTCAATTGACAAGCCTTTATTTTTCATGTAGTGGTTCTTTTGGTTGCTTGATCCAACACTTGTTTCGGCACTTAAAGAGTATATGTTGACTGATTCAGAAATTTGGGGGATTTTGTTGCCATAAATAATGTCTAGTTCGGTCTCAAATCGTTTCCAGGTTGAATGTGAAGTTACCCGGTGTTGTTTTGTAGCTGTCATTTCCTCAAGAAATTGTTGCCCTCAATCTTCAGTAATGTATGGATTCCAGGAAATCTGAATCCAATCTTTTGATCTATGTTATGCATTATTGATTGGGATAGGTGTAGATCTGTTGGGATGGGGTCGACCCTTTTTCAATGGTCGACTCATTATGTGGTTCAAGTATAAATATGATTTTGAAACCCTAAGGGCAGAAGGGGGAGAAGACACTGTAAAAACTCTGACTTTTTATTAATTGACCAACAGTTGCATTTGCTTTCCTAAAGCTTCAGTTTCAAATTCATAGGTGTTGAAGGCCGGGCCCACCTTCAACTCTAGTTATCTGTGTGTAATGTTGTTTTCTTTTCCACTACTGTAAGTAAATTCGCATTATATATTTCGGATACTGTCTTTTATGTATGTATGCCATCATTTTTAACAACTCGTGGTTTGGGAATTAAATATATGCTTACATTAAATTAGTTGATGTCACTGAAATGTGTGTGATAGGCTTGATTGCGTTACTAAACACCCTTAGATAAAATAGTTAATTACTTCCAGCTCTGTTTGTAGGTTCGATTTGGTAGAATATAGATTTGAAGAATAGTAAGAGTAGAGAGATGTGTTGGATCCAGATTTCTTTCATTTCCAGAATTAGTACTGAGTATTGAATGGTTAAACTTCTTGTCTAGAGTTCTTATAGTTCACAGAATTTCCAAAGTTTTAGAGTGTTTCAAAGATTTGTAGAGTTTTAAAGAGTTTAAAGGACTTGTAGCATTTATAGAATTTACAGAGGTTTTAGAAGTTTATAGAGTTCATAGGGTTTTCAGAATAGCATTTCAAACTGGTTATAGAGAGGATTGCAATTATGTATTGCTTACTTCAAGATCTTGAATGAGATTAGAGAGAGGAAGTTCATCTCATTAATATTTGGTAGTATTCGCTAGAACACGTTGATTTCTGTTGTTCATAGATAAATCTTGGAGGTCAGTCAAATTGGAGTGAAATGTGGTTTTGTCTGAATATTTTCAATTTACTTTTGTGAGCATGGAATACAAGTAGAGTTGTTTCTTTTGTTAGTAAAAAGGCAAATTCATTTCTGTAATTATTTGTGAATGATAGCGTTGGTATGAATTAGGGTTAGCTCTTGAAGAAGACCCATTGTGCTTAGCATAGAATTCTTTATGGATGATGAGTGCAGTCTTAGAGGTTGTGTTAAAAAGGTGTAAGACACTAAGATTGATCAAATAGTATTCATTGTGTAGGCAGGTTTGAGAGCTGAAGATATTTATGGACACGTAGGGTTTCCTTTAATGAACGATTTATTTGCTTGGTTGCTCTTTTAAAAAATAGATCAATAATTAGCATAGTTTGAGATTGCTGTAGGTTTTATTGGATTTGATAAACTTTTGGGATTGTAAACTAGTACTTAGTAAGCTAATTTCATTTCCTTATATTAGACTTAACAACTTTTGG
Organism: Pseudotsuga menziesii; assembly: GCA_001517045.1. Taxonomy (NCBI): domain Eukaryota; kingdom Viridiplantae; phylum Streptophyta; class Pinopsida; order Pinales; family Pinaceae; genus Pseudotsuga; species Pseudotsuga menziesii. Next base: position 97,457 of record LPNX010648205.1, read on the forward strand.
TCTTGATTATTCAATAGAGTAATTAGTTTCATAAACTACATTCTTTTTCTTTGTACATGAGCAAATCAAAATTACCCTAGGCATGAGCTTGAAACCATTTTTCCCTGCACACATGGTGTAGTGACTCAAAGTTTACATGTCCTGGTTGATAATTAAATTGAAGGTAAATTAAGTAGCAATAATTTTACCCAACATTTTGGCGCCATTGCCGAGGAGTTGCTCCAAGGTAAGCTGGTATCTTGCTCATGTTCCACAAATTTGTTGGCAGCATTTTTAGGTGTGACTAGTTGTTGTAGATTGGAGGAGAAGGGGAGGTAAGATGAGAGGTAAGAACCTGCGCATATGTTATAACAGGTTCCTTCAAACCCACCTGTAGCATAGGTATGTGATTGTTTCATTTTGTTACTTAGAGTTAACTTTCGACAAAATCTAGCGATAGGAGGAGTAGATACGTAAAATCTATTTAGACATTTTTGATCAGTTTTGTTTTCTATTGATTTGTTGGTTGTTTCCTTTTGGTATGATTAGCCTTTGTAGATTGGAGGAGAAGGGGTGGTAAGATGAGAGGTATGAACCTGTGCATCTGTTATAACAGGTTCCTTCAAACCCATCTGTAGTGTAGGTGTTTTGATTTATTTGATTAGAAGTCTTGTTATTTACAGTAATTTTTTTGATGAGATTCAGAGATAGTAAGGGTAGATACATTAAAATTCATTTCTATTTTTTTGGAAATAGAACCCCACCCCTGACTAACCCCAGGGATAAGAATACCAACAAAGAGATAGAAAGCAACAACACTAAAAAATCCATGGAATTAGGAACCATACCAGAGGGAACTGCGATTCCTCAAGGTGAACTGTTACAGTCAGTGGAGATTCCATAGACCCTGCAAGCTTCACCAACAAGGGAAGATCCCAATTTTGTTGACATAGTGGACATAGAAAGAGTGAATTCCCTTTTCGGACATACACAGAATTTGGTGGTTTCTCAAGTGGAATCTACCACAAATTCTCCTTTTCAACATCAGCCTAGGACAGAACGTTGGGATTTCATCCCATCCCCAAGAAGAGATAGGTTAGGTGTTGATTGGTTTAGGAATACTCTTGTTATGAGCAATCAGGAAACTGGACACCATATGGAAGGAGAAGGAGAACACGAAGGACGAACTAAAACAACTTTTGGCTTCCCCATTTTGGATCTTGCACATGTCAACATGAAAAATATCCCAGCATCTTCGTTACCTACCTTTTACGATAAAAGTACTGAAGATCCAGATACCTTTCTATTTGAGTTTGACATCCTGTGTAGGAGTTATAACTATCTACATGACGCACAAAAGTTAAAACTGTTTTCGGCCACCCTTAAATATTCTGCACTTAGATGGTTTATGGGTCTGGGGGAGTCCACCATTCGGATTTGGGATGAGATGAAGAGTGATTTCCTTAAAAAATACCAAGACTACTGTGGACCTAGAGACTCTCAAAACGATATCTTTAAAATGCAACAGCATGAAGAAGAGAGTCTTGAGGATTTTCTTGAACGCTTTAGCTTCGTATTACAGAAGTCTAAGTATAATACTCTACAAGAAGATGCGGTCATAATTCTTTTTCTAAAAGGGATTCTGGAGGAGTATGTGGAAATCCTCAACCTCATGGCATCAGGTGATGTGTCTCATAAATCCTTTGAGGAAATTACTGAATTGTGTAGAAAATATTCTAGAAGTAGAGCCAAGGCTGGAAGAAGCAGAAGGGAAGGTCCTTCCCGCATTTCTAAGACAGCAGGAACTGGTGGGGTCACATGAACTGAATTGGGGAACTTGTTGGAAAATTTCAAAACTGATATTTTAGGCATATTGAGTTCCCAATTTTATGCATTGAAAACCAAAAAATGGCAAGAAGAAGAGGACATAGCAGCACTACACACATTCTGTCCTAAATGCAGAAAAAGACACCCTTTGAAAGAGTGTCCCCTGAATATTATTTCAGTCTGTGCTCTTTGTTCTGATAAACACCCTACTGACAATTTCCCTTCATTACTAGAATTGCAATATTTTTACAAGCTTAATAGTGAACCTATGGATCCATCATATCCATCAAAAAGGCCCTGGCATCCTAGACCCCAAAACATGTACCCTGAACCTATTTTTCCAAATCCTGCATTTTAATATCCCATGCAGCAACCTCAACAGCCATGGAGTCCACAAATGTGGCAGAATTGGCCTTCTCAGCCTACTCAAACCCAACCATGGTAGCAAGGCTGGAGAGGACAGTTCTATGGAGGACGACAGGGACAGTCCTATGGAGGAACACAGCCAATAGCTCCATTGCATACTCCTCCTAGTTACTGTCCAATGCCCCCAAATACGCAACAGTTATTACCTAGTTTTACACCACCTGCACTTCCTCCTATACCCCCAGTCCCACAACAGTATCAAAATCCAAACCCTCCTCGACCCACGTTTTTGCTAGCTCAACCTATCCCAAACCCTAATAACAGACCATCCCAGCCTCTTCATAATGTTGAAATACAAATGGCCTCAACTAATGTGATCCATTCAGCTCCTATACAGGAAATACAATTAAGGTCTGGGAAAACATTAAATAAAACTCCTCCAGCAGTGATTATTCAAGAAGAGTCTGGAGAAGAAATCACTGAAAAAGAAATTCAAGAGGAGGGAGAAGTTCAGGTTGCCTTAGAAAACACTCAAGTGCTTGGAACTCAAAGTTCCCAATCATCTACTCAGCCACAATTGAATAAAAACCCCCCTTATCTAGAGAGGTTATTAATAGAGAAACCTATGGTTCGTTCGCAATTTAAGTTGGAGAACGAGTTAAAAAATGTTTGTATCAGAATTCCGTTACTTCGGGCCATTAGAGACATTCCTATTTATTCAAATATGGTAAGGGAATTATGCTTGAATAAACCTGGTCGAAAACAAAATGATCCTCCCACAATACACATTATAGGCTAGTTGTTTGTCTATATTTCAGAACATCCCTTACTTTCGAAATTTGCAAATCCTGGGAACCCAGTTGTGACCATTTGTATTAATGATATTTCAATAGGAAACACTCTAGTTGACCTGGGGGCTGCGATTAATGTCATGTCTATGACCACCATGTAGAAACTTCAATTGTATAGTCTCCTCAAACCTACTCATACCATTTTGGAATTTGCTGATAGGAGCACAGTTAAACCTGTAGGGGCATTGGATGACATTACTATCACTGTAGCTTCTTGGGAGTATCCAGTGGATTTCCTGGTACTTCAAACCAAACACCCAATGGGGGAACATCCTGTTATACTAGGCAGACCCTGGTTAGCAACTGCCAATGCCTTTATATGATGTAGAGAGGGTATTTTAACTATATCAAATGGTACTTCTCTAGAAAACCTTATCATTTATCCACCAGCGCAGCCTGTAACAGAAAACATGTTATGGTTAGAGAGTCCTTATGGAGATGAGGATGTGGAACAACCCTTACTATCCATCAGTCAAACTAGGGGGATGGAAGACCAGACTGAAGATGATATCTTAGATCAATTTATCTCAGCCACTACTAGTATTGATTTTCCCCAGTCCTTCTTTGACTTAGATCATGTTTTCACAGAATATTTTCAAGAACGGTACCACCCTTCAACCATCTCATCATCAGTGGTTTTATTTATAGATGATAAAGTTGGAGCCTCAACCATACCAATGGAGATTAGTCTTGGAAGGTCTTTATTTATTAATGCAAATCTATCTCAAGACCAACAAAATCAGTTAGTTAAGTTACTCAAAGCACAGTCTGGGGAATTTGCTTGGATTTATACGGATATGAAAGGCATCCAAACTGACACATGTATCCATCATATTTACACTCAGGAAAACATTAGGCCGGTAAGGAAACCACAAAGGATAATGAACCATGCTCTTAAAGATATTGTGAAGGATGAGTTACAAAAATTGCTTGATGCAGATTTTATCTATCCCATTTCTGATAGTAAATGGGTATCTCCATTGGTGATTGTCCCAAATAAGGGAGGTAAGTGGAGAATATGTGTAGATTTCCGGGAATTAAACAAAGAAACTCTCAGAGACTACTTCCCTCTTCCCTTCATAGATCAGGTCTTGGAAACTTTGTTGGGAAAACAATATTTTTCTTTTCTTGATGGATACATTGGGTATAACCAAATTAGGATAGCCCTAGAGGACCAAGAAAAAACTACTTTCACTTGTCCATGGGGAACATATGCTTACAAGGTGTTACCATTTGGGTTGTGTAATGCTCCTGCCACCTTCCAAAGGGAAGTGTTAGGAATTCTGGCTGACTTAGTCCATGATTGTGTGGAAATATGTATGGATGATTTCACAATATATGGTAATGATTTCAAAGAAGCCTTAGATAACCTAGAGAAAGTCTTGATTAGGTGCCAAGAAACATATCTTGCCTTAAGTCATGAAAAGTGCAAAATGATGTTAACTGAGGGCGTTGTTTTAGGGCATCATATCTCATCAGAAGGTATCAAGGTAGATCCAGCAAAGATTGAAATCATTACCAGTTTATCTCCACCAACTACACAAAAGGAAGTTAGAAGTTTTCTGGGACATGCGGGTTACTACCGTAGGTTTATTGCCAACTTTACCAAGATAGCAGCCCCACTTTTCAAATTATTAGCCAAGGACATTGGTTTTTGTTGGGATCAACACTGTCAAGCAGCCTTTGACACTTTAAAAACAGAATTGTCTTCAACACCAATTCTGCGGGGGCTAAACTAGTCTTTACCCTTTCATATACAAACTGATGCTTCTGACACTGCCCTAGGGGGAGTGCTCGGACAAAAAGAAAATCAGTCTTATTATGCTATTTATTTCATCAGTAAAAACTTAACACCAGCAGAACTAAATTATACAGTGACTGAAAAATAATTTCTAGCAGTAGTTCATGCCATTAATAAATTTCGGCATTATATTACTGGCTATGATGTTTTTGTTCACACTGATCACTCTGCTATTAAATTTTTGATGAATAAACCTATAACTAGTGGCATAATTACTAGATGGATTCTTTTGCTATAGGAGTTTAACATTACTATAATTGACAAACCAGGGAAGGAAAATTTGGTTGCAGATTTCCTCTCAAGATTGACTTATACTGATGATAATGTTCCTGTAGATGATACCTTTCCTGATGAACATTTATTTGCTGTTTCTATTAAAACACCATGGTTTGCAGATATAGCCAATTATTTGGTCACAGGAAAAATACCTACTCATCTGTCATCATATGAAAAATGAAGGATCATATAGCAAAGTGCCAATTATTCATGGGCAGGTAATGACCTCTTTCAAACTGGTCCAGATTTGATTATCAGGAGATGTGTAAGGGAGGATGAGATGTATGATATCCTTCAAGCCTGTCATGATGGACCCTGTGGAGGGCATTTTTCAGACAAGCGGACAACATACAAGGTGTTACATCAAGGGTATTACTGACCCACACTTTTCAAAGATGCTGAAAAATATGTACAGGGTTGTGACAGTTGCCAATGAATGGGAAGACCAACTGCTGCTGATGAAATGCCTTTACAAGCCCAGGTATAGATTGAACCCATTGAAAAATGGGGATTGGAATTTGTTGGACCCATCTCACCAATGTCACGAAAGAAGAGATAATATTAGTCTGTACTAAATATGTGACTAAGTGGGTGGAGGCCAAATCTGTATTAAGGGCCACTGAGAAATCAGTCATAGAGTTTATTTATGAAGAAATTTTCACTCGCTTTGGGATTCCTCATGAAATCATAACTGACAATGGAGCACAGTTTGTCTCTAAATCAATGAAAGCACTGACAGAGCAATATGGGATTAAACACTATAAATCCTCCCCTTACCACCCCCAAGCAAATGGTCAGGTGGATTCAACAAACAAAGTGTTAGAATCCATTTTAGCCAAGACTGTGCAGATGCATCATAAGGACTGGGCAGACAGGCTTCGAGAGGCATTGTGGGCTTATAGAACTATGTGGAGAAACACCACAGGGAATACCCCATATAAGCTTGTTTACAGGAAACGGGTTTTTCTCCCTATAGAATTTTAGGTGAATACTTTTCGTATTGCTGCACAATTGAGCCTGAATTTAGATGAAGCCCAGAAGCAGAGATTGATGCAATTGAATGAGCTTGATGAAATTAGACAAGATGTTGTCCGATGAACTGCTTTAATACAGAATCAAAGGACTAAATGGCATGAAAATTTTTTGAAGAGGAAAATTTTTCAAGAAGGTGATTGGGCCCTGTTGTTTGACTCATGGTTTAAACACTTCAAAGGTAAACTTACCACTAGGTGGATGGGACCATATGAAATTGTGACTGTTTTTTATAATGGTTCTGTCAAGATAAGGACAATAGATGAAGAACAAGCTACATTTGTGGTGAAAGGACACCGATTGAAGGTATATCATAAAACTCTTTCTAAGCAAGAATTCATTCGTAATATGAGTCAGCAATCTGAACTAGAGCTGGTAGGTGAAGAAATGATTTCTTCACCCCCTACTTTCTTGTAGTGACATCCAATGAAATTGTTTCTTTGTATATATGTATAGGAGTTTTTTTTATCAATAGGTTCTTTTTGAATGATCCAAGTACTCTTTTTGGTAAGGTTCAGGGTATTTAAAAAAAAAGGGAAGTCTTTCTGTTACCATTCCTACTTTAGACCATTGATTCCTCTTACAAAGAATTTTCAAGTACTGTCTTAATTTGAATTAATATCTGAGAAACACTTTGAATATTTTTGGTTTCACTGGGTAATTGGAATGCCTGTGTCAAGTAAATGAAAGTGTGTTCTTCTTTACCTAATAGGACACGCTTTTTTCAGTTCAGTTTTTTTCAGACTTGTCCTCTTTATTCATATAGGTACCTATCTACCTAGCACTGCCTCCATTAGTAATTTAAGCTTCAAGGGAGTTTTACTTATGAACTCATGGGATACTAGTGCCATTTGACTTGGTTTCACACTGGATTGAATGAGGATATTATTTTTTTCAAGTAGTAACAGCTATGGACATTGAGTTATGATCCAGATAGGCACCATCATAGGGAATGGTCTTTAGGGCTGAGCAATCTTTTGATTATTATCTATTGGCTTCCATTATATTAAATATATACATATATACAGCCACTTCATGTCTTTCACTTTATATAGTTATAGGGGTTAGTTGTTCATTCGAACAAATCTTTATAGGCATGTTTCAAGAACACTCTTCCAATTTTAATACGATCCCACTCCTAGAGGGTTTTCAGAGCTGCTCCCCCACTCATCTATGCATAAGAAAATTATAAACTTTATCTTTAAGATGAATTTGGGACAAGGGCCTCTGATAGAAAAAGGGCGTAAGAGGTTAACCCACCGGGATACTGAACATGTCCGCTAACAGCGGGTACCGACCTGTGGTATAAACAGGTAAACCCATCAGGGTACTGAACAGGCCTGTTGGAAATGGGGCATTATGCCTAGAGAAGAAGCTTCTTAGATATTACAGTTACCCCACTGGAGTACTGAACAGGCTCACTGGCAGTGGGTTCTGACTCTGATATCTCTTTTAAAAGCCTCATTTATACTTGTCTGTGTGAACAATGTACCTGTGTAAATGTTAGAGAGAAGTCATGTGGGGTTAAATGAAATCTAAGGGAACTGTTTGTAATAGCCAGTCTATAATCATCTTCATATGCTCTAAGTTTTTGTTACCTGATCCTTATTAGAAGAAAATGTGTATGCCTCTAGAGTGTACTGGTGTTTACTGATTCAATGAACATAGCTGTGAACCTTATTATTTGTTTTTTATTTTCACCACTCAAACCGTCTCGTGTGAAGCCGAGTCAAGTTGGCTAGTACACCATTGGCCTCATTTGGTACTCCTATTGTCTTATGTTTTTTTAAGGCACATATTCTGGTGGAAACAATTCTCTATGAATAAAGAGAAAGAAGTTTGTGCTCATGGTTGAAGTTTTGAATACAGGAGTGAGATTGATAGTCTATGGATTGTATTTAATTCTATTTTTGCATTGATAATAAAGAGTAGTTTTATGACTTAGCTTTGTTTCCGTGTGGCCAGATGAAGAAGTAACCACGGAATAAGGTAATTATGCAATGAGCTTGTTGGGTAAAACAACTTTTCAAGCAATTTTAATTACCTTTTCAACTCATACAAGTGGGATATTTTGAAGAAATTTATTTGCCTTAATATCATCACTACGCTGGTAATCATTTTCTCCCTTGCAAGCTTGAAAATACTTCTGTATCCTAGACTGGCTAAGGTGTCGGATCAGGTGCTGGATGAGGTACTGGAATGAGTATTGGAAAACTGATAAATTAAATGGTGAAGGTAATGAGCGCATGGGTAGTTTTTAACTGTTATAAACTAGGTGTGTTTTTTTTATTTAAGCTTGGTGAAATTGTGGGATTTACCATAATGACATTATAATCCATATAGTCGATACATCACCTTTCCTTTGTAAATAATTTAATGACGTTGACCTTTGGCAACATTTCACTTTATATTATTAATTATTACTTTGCCATTTTTTTAATTCAATTTATGTCATTAATATACTCCAATTGAAATTCTTGAATGCCATGGTTAAGATTGACATTAGATGTCTTAAGTTTATGAATTTATTGAGATGTGTCCATATCATCATAAGAAAAGAAAATGTGTGGGTAGTATGTGCCTTAGTCTGCCATGATTTTATTTGCACGTCCGCCATTACCATTGCCACCCTTTGCCATTAGTTTTTTAATGGGTTGTTTCTGGTTTTCATCTCCGCTAGCGGGAGAAAAATTGATAAAGTCTCTTAATTGCCTTCGAATTAACTGTGTGCTCATCGTGTTAATTCATTCTCTCATCTTCTTCCTGGTCTCCACAATGCTCAATCAACATGAAACTACTGAGTATGGATAGTTATTGGCTATGCCTGAGTTTTTAGCCTGCAATGAGCTATTTATTAGAGCCGGGTGGCATCCCTTCTTGACCAACTTACAGGGGCATGATGATGCTGTCTCCCTGCAATTTTCCTTAGGGTTTGATGGGCACACAACTAAGGTTGGATCAATGGTATTTCAAGTTACAAAGGAATCAATTGCGTAGGCTACAGGACTTCCACAAACAGGGGATCGCTGGTTTAAAAATTTTCGGCTGCCGCGCAAAGACTACGACTACGTTTTTAAACCTGAATTCTTGGCTGTGAAATGTGAAAAAGGCTTCTCAAAACTTTGGATCAGAGAATAATTTATCAATTCTTTAGTGATCATCACCAAGCTCATTACATGTGAGGGTCGATTCTTTACCTTCAAAGCCTGTCACTTTCGACTGCTTGCTCATTTTGAATTCGGTAAGCTCCTTAACTTTCCATTTTATTTCTGGAAACGTTTGGGTAAGATGGCTTCTCAGGTTAGGAAAAACATAGAGAATCCTACTCATATCTTGTATCATCATGGGATTATCAAGATTATTATTTTAGTCGAGTTGAAGAAGAAGAATCAAGTATGGGAACAATTTATATATGAATTGTCCAATTCCCATCTCAATTCACCCTTGGGTAATGATGCAAGTATACCTCTTATCCCTGATCTTATTGACAAAGCATCCTCTATGAATCCTTCTAAATGTCAAACCAGTCATATTTAGGAACAAGAAGTCAAGAGCTGTAAGAAGGCAGGACCATCCCATATCAGGAAGCCTTGGGGGTCAAAAGGACAGCATGTAAACTCTGAGTTTGGGGGGGGGGGGAAGGTCATTCTGATGGGGGAAATTTTCCTATTTAATCAACCCATAGGTTTACCCATAGTATGGTTGTTCAAGAGAAGAATATGGAGTCCAAAGGTAAGACACCTGTTCATGTTCAGCTGTCCTCATCCACTTCTTCATCTGCACACGGTAATTCTGATTCACATGGCTCCCATCATCATTCCTCCATACCGAGTCCTGTCACTGAGTATTCATTGCCAACATCACCTTTAAAATATGTTCTGAAGTCTGCCAAATCTCACCGGTCAGATGCTTCAGCTCAAGGAGCTGAATACTTTCGACAAAGAAATTTTAAGTTGACTAAACAGTTACAAGAATATGTTAGATTAGACCGATTTATCAAACAAGAAAATGCAGTCTTGAAAGATAAGGTAGCATCTTTGCAAACCTTCATTGATGAAATTACTGGATCCAATCGTAGTCTCAGAAATAAGTTAAGGAAAAAGGACAAACAACTTGAAAAATTGATCCATGTACAACAGAAAATAGTTCCATCTCCTCCTCAAGTACAAGTGTTGTTTAACACTTCAGCTTCGGTTTCTGGAATTTAACCCCAAGTTTGGTCATCTATTTTGATTTTCAATTTTGAATGCCTAGGGAAAAACTTTCTTGCATTGGGACATGCAAGGTCTTCAGTCTGGGGGAGATGATGACCTCCTATTTTTGCTTGTTCAGCACCTTATTTCTAGTTCAAAGTTATATGAGATCAAGTATATTCAACTTTATCTAGTTGTGTTTTGTGCTTGAATATGCATTTTCAAGGGTAACATTCCAAGGTGCTCTAACAGGTGAATTTTTTATATTTCTCATTATTTTATTTATTATTTTGTTGGGTTTCCATTTATAAATGAAACTTTAGTTTTTAATTAAATAATGGTCAATTGACAAGCCTTTATTTTTCACACAGTGGTTCTTTTGGTTGCTTGATCCGACACTTGTTCCAGCACTTAAAGAGTATATGTTGATTGATTCAGAAATTTGGGGGATTTTGTTGCCAGAAATAATGTCTAGTTCGGTCTCAAATCGTTTCCAATTTGAATGTGAAGTTACCCGGTACTGTTTTGTAGCTGTCATTTGCTCAAGATATCGTTGCCCTCAATCTTCAGTAATGTATGGATTCCAGGAAATCCGAATCCAATCTTTTGATCTATGTTATGCATTATTGATCGGGATAGGTGTATATCTGTTGGGATGGGGTCGACCCTTTTTCAATGGTCGAATCATTATGTGGTTCAAGTATAAATATGATTTTGAAACCCTAAGGGAAGAAGGGGGAGAAGACACTGTAAAAACTCTGACTTTTTATTAATTGACCAACAGTTTCATTTTATTTCCTAAAGCTTCAGTTTTAGATTCATAGGTGTTGAAAGCCGGGCCCACCTTTAACTCTAGTTATCTGTGTGTAGTGTTGTTTTCTTTTCCACTGCTGTAAGTAAATTCGCATTATATATTTCTGATACTGTCTTTTATGTATGTATGCCAAAAGTTTTAACAACTCGTGGTTTGGGAATTAAATATATGCTTACATTAAATTAGTTGATGCCACTAAAATGTGTGTGATAGGCTCACTACTACATTTCGACCAAAAATCCGACGGCCGTATTGTCGGATTTTCGACACTTCCCTGTCGCATGTATGACACTATGATATTTTTTTAAGCGTCAGTGGCTTTTTGTTGGTTAAGCGACACCTACAGAAAACCGTCGGTTAAGAGACACCTTTCAAAACCGTCGGTTAAGCGACACGTATAGAAAACCGTCGCTTAAGCGACATCTTTCAAAACCGTCAGTTAAGCGACACCTACAAAAAACCGTCGGTTAAGCGACACCTACAGGACGTCGCTTAAGCGACGGCTATAAGTGTTTTAAAAAAAAAAATACAAATATTATATCTTGAAAAACAATCCTTATCTGTTACTTACCTCTTATCTGAGTTATTACTTTGTCAATTCCTCACCGATTATATTTAGTTTAAATTCCTGAGTAAACAATAGAATGGGAATGTGTGGCAGAATAGGGAAGCTTCCCAAGTGCATGAGCTTATACTTGAAAGATATTGTTTTGTACTTGGCTGGATCACTCTATCAGATATTGATGTTAAGGAAGCTGGTTCTTTACCATGGAGTCCTGAATTGGGCAGAGACAAGTTGCTTTAAATTGAATACTTCATAAGTTTTAGCAGAATTCTGCGCCATAATGTTCATTTTGGCCATACAGGGGAGCTATCACAGCTGGCAAATATCATTCTAGATAGGTTTTGGATCATTGTGAAGAACCTAATTTTTTTGAATGTTTTTTGTACCGTGATGGCCTTTTAGTTTTAAATTATACAATATCCTTCGATCGGTTAAAGAGGCACAGTTGTAAAAAATTATTACTAAGAAATTACAGATTTCTGTATACTGATCAGTTGAATTTTAGACTGGAAATTTTGATTTTCAATACCTAAAACCATGGATCAAATAATTAGTTTATAGAATTCATTAATTAACTAATTCATTCATTCATACATAGAAAAAAATAAATAGTTGAAGACATTACTCCATAATATCAAAAATAATATCCGAGGACAATGCATAAAAAAATAATGTAGTAGTGTACTTGTTACAATCACTACTTTTTTTGGTGTTTTTTTCTCTCCACATATTCTTTAAGTGTGACATCCTCTTCTACCAATTATTTTTTGTTTCCTATGCCCTCTGTAGCTTCCTGTGATCGTGTTTGTCAACGGGTCGTGTGCTCACGACGTGTATGTGGCTGCTGTAAGGTGCTAGGATGTACTGGAAAAATGAAGAAATATTAATTACTTGACGTGTTTTTATTATTATCATTGTAAGTCCTTCATTAAGAAAAAAACATTAGAGCGGTGATTTGTACCTAGCAACTCATGGGTGACATGAATTTCATGCGTTTGATCTTCTGATGCTACCTCAAGTTGCACATGAAGACCCTCTGCATTAAAACATCAACACTTACAACAATATAGTATTTGCAATTTAATATTTGAGACTTTAATCCATACTAGTTTTTTTTTAACACAGGAATATTTATTACCTGGATTTCGATCAACATGAACTCCAATATTACTTTCTCCTCCATCCTCCACATTTTCTCTACTTTCGTTGTGTGGCTTAACACAAAGAGACTCAATATTTTATGTACTAGTTTATTAATGAATATAAAACACAATGAATCAATCTTAAATAGAATTTGTTTATTGTAGTTACCTATTCGCAGGATGGACCACTAGAAGACTTTGCTTGGCTACCACAGCTGCTTATTCGATGTTCAACAACACCTAAAAACCCGCGTTGGTAGCCGATCCTCATGTCTTCCTCCGTTGGAAAATCGTGGAATATTTGAGCCTGTAATTTTCAATTAGATCATCATTGTTGTTGTTATATCATCATGAAAACAATTTTAAATGCAATCTATAATTTCTATACAATAAAATAATTATTGATCATACTTACGATTCATGCTTGCAGGTTGGAATATCCACCAGGGCTAAGCTTGTGTTTCCCATGTTTTTCTATTCTTGCTTGGGTGGCCTTCGACGTATCTGGTAGCCTATAAAAGTAATTTTAAATACGTTAAACATTGCAAAAAAATGGAAAATAAAGTGTAATAAACATATAATTGCATTGCCGAAAGTATTGCATACCTTCTAGATGACTCGGGTAATGGCTTGCCCGCTATTTTCGCAGCTTTATCCCTTGCATCATCCAACAAGCCTTTTTCGAGAACCTTCTTTTGGTTGAAGGTTTTGGCACCAAAAAACCAAACCAAGCGAGCAATAAGCTCATCTTTCAAAACTTTACTCTGCCGGTTCCACCATGTGTGGATAGTGGGCCCAAATAGCTCTAAAGACCAATCATTAAGATGTTTATAAAAGACATCATTTCCTACAAAAATGAGTATGTGTTAAATATTAGTGTAAAAAGAATGATGCATAATTACATTCCAATAAAATTATAATATATAGTTAAAACATTTTCTAAATAGTACCTGGAATCTTCTCCATCTTGTAGGGAATGAGATCTTCGTCCACCAAAAAAGTAGTCTCAAATGTTCCCGTGCTAGTGACACGGAAAGATCCAGGAAATGCTGGGACGACAGCATCAAAGCCATGCTTTTCTCCATGTACCGGCCCCTGATCCTCGCCAGCACACTCATGCCCTTGATCCTCGTCGGCACTCTCATGTTCCGTCTGGGGTGTCTCATTTTGTGTTTCTGACTGGACAGACGGCAACAATACATGATCAGTGGCGAAGGGGGTGTCATGCTCAATGGTATCAGCATGCCTCTCACCAGGGAAAAAATATTCCTCTAGAAACAAATAATATTGTAGTTACTCATATACGAATAGGAAAAAAAATTGCATTTGGAATAGACTTATAATTAAAGAGTTTGCAGCTTACATCCAAGTGCTTTACTTTAAGCAACACACGATTTATCTTTGCTTGAGTCTCATCCTGCATCATTTGCGGATCTGATATAAGCAGATTGATGACCTCCTGATTTAATTTTGTTTTTTCTTTTTGAACTACATCCCGGATATTCTTTGAATTCTTGAGGTCAGCATCGTCAAGAATGTGCCCCAAATCCATATCCTTCGGATCCGTCTATAGATAAGTATCATCCGACATAAAAATAGAAAACATTAATATCAATTTGAAATCATTAATATAATTAGATAACATAAATATGTATAAATATAGTTTCTGAAATATACCTGTTGCCTGTAGGGGGGTGTCGGCCTCCCAGGCTCCATTGGGGACTTTCCCCGATCAGCTGACTGCAACAAAGTAATTAAAAACATTAATTTCAAACTGAAACCAATACATTTAGAACTCATTCTTTTAGACATGTACCCTGCATGGTTATGGTGGTTGAACGATCTAACCAACCTTAACTTTATTTTTTACAAATTATATTATGTTCACATTATATAGAACATTGGAGTTCACTGTTGCTTCTCCAATACTAGGGTAACAACCGACTGTTTCTTGGTTTGTCACAAGGATGAAATGGTTAAGCATGTTTTTGGGCATTGTTAAGTTGCCAGAGCATTTTGGGCTTGGGTTGCTGCTGCGTATAATGTTATATTTGTTTCTTCTTTACATTGGAAAGTGTTTGGAGACTACTGGATGATTCCACAGGCATGTCAGGCTATATGGGATCTAATCCATTTAACCAGTAACTCTTTCTAATGGAAACAATGCTGTTGGGCCACTTTTCATGAGCTGCACACTTCATTCAGTTTGGAAAAGATGACCTGCTTTCTCCCAAGATTGCCATTTTTCAACAGATTAAAACAATCTTGAAGTATGGGCCAAAGCAGATATGCTAGCTCTCCTTGCTTATGCAGGCAGGGGGCTATCATTTTTCCTTTCTTTGACCCCTGGATGTAACGATCTTCATGTACATGTATCTTGATTCTTAATGTAATAAATTCAACATTTTCAACAAAACAAAAATCTGCACACCAGTGCACCTACTCATAAGAATGATAGTGTATTTGGTAGAATGGTCAATACTTAATGTATAATATCTTGAAATCACTTTTAGTGGGAAAATTTATTGCTCTACTTTCTGTTTACTTGATTGAAGATCGATGGAACACCAAAGTCCATGCATTTTCCGACATTGCAGACTTATTTTTAAATGCCTTTAATTTCTGACAATTCTTGAGAGCTATTTCATTATTGACATCCTCTATGATGAAGGCTCTGGGCCTGAGTATAGGAAAATTTAACCATTTGTTTTAATAATTGAACTAAGATAAACATTTGCTCTGTTAAAGTATATATCTTCTTGTTATAGGCTTTATATTGATGAGTATTATTTCTCATATCACTCATTGGTGATGGCGAGTGCTAGAAAATACTCTGCCTGCCAACTATATTTTCTTGGTTGTTAAGGAAGTGCTTTGAGTAGACAGTAAATGCTGATTCATTGTTTATGGTGTCTGCAGGTTATATCCTTTTGTTCGAGTAATAAAGGGTGAAAGCCTAAAGCATTCAACAAATATGTGAAAAAATATAGTGGTGACTTGACTTTTGAGAATCAGATAGCAGGGTGTAGTTTTGCAAATTATCAGAATCACAACATGTCTCAGGGAAGTGATTGCACGGAGATATCTGAGTTAAGTGTTTTATATTCTGACATCACCATTACTAGGTGCGATACATACATTTTTTCCCCACCTAAAGCTACATCTGCATCTTCTGGTAAAGGTGGTATATCTCTGACAAATGGTGTACATGAGCTTCTTGACTGCCCAATCTGTAGTAACTCTATGTACCCTCCTATTCACCAGGTTTGTTGTTTAAAGCACATAATACTTCACATTTAATGTTTGTTTCTTTGGTACATCTTTTAATTTTTGATGGAGATCCTAGTTAAAGAAGTCGATTTTTGAAAATTTTGAATGACAGAGCACTCTAAACAACTCTGCATGTGCTAAGAAAACATGAACACAATATTATTCTGATTGCATTGCAGATTCCAGCTCTGATGGAGATTGAAATTTCTTGGTAACTCCAATTATATCTGGATCATCGCATGCCTTTCTCGGGTTTTCTTGAAACCTCAATCTTCCCTTATACACCTGCAATGTTTTCTTCTTGGCACCTGGCGAGTGGCAACCACATCCCATAAACATATTAATATTTATATATGCCAATACTTCCATTATGTTTCGACGCGTGGAGTAAGAGGGCACCCCTCGTGGTCTTCTCCATGTGGCTTGGTTTGGTGCTTTTGGTTTAAGGCTTGTGATGTATTGCGTGACTTGTAGTTGCTAACCCATGTTGAATGTTGGTGCAGTTGATTTCCTTGACTCGATAGGTGGTGGACTTTGACCTGGTGCCTAATGAGTTTAATTGGATATTTGCCCTTAATTGGATATTTGCTCTCATGCGTGTATTTTGCTAAAATAAACATTAAACTTATAAAGGAAACCCGAGACCTGTAAAAACTGTCCAGAGAAGCCAAAATTGGCTTATAAAGACTTTTTATTTGCCCAAAAGAACACCAATCCAAAACCATTCTACATTTGCATGTAAACCGGGACCAGTCTCACAAGATTTTTGGCAAAAAAGTCACAGTAAAAGCTCATTGAGACTAGATGACAACTTTGGAGGTTATGATGATTTGCAAAAGACTTGAAGGTTTTGGCAAATTTAAATTTAATTTCATAAAAGCGCTTTAAGGTTTTTATGGTACATTTTGAGTGCTAACACTATCAAAATATATTTGATCTGCAATCCATGTAGAAAATCTATATTTGATATGCAATCCATGTAGAAAATCCTTAAAATAGTTTATTTAAAATCAATGATATCTCCACTTTCCAAATGCTATCAAATGCCCTTCTCATCCTTCGACCAAGACTCCTAGAATTTTTCCTTTGCTTATGCTTTTTCTTCTTCCAGATAAAACACTACATTCTACACATTCCACTCTACCTCCACACATAACTCAGTGGACCTTACTTACTACACCTATTGAAGAGCCTCCCTTCCTTGAATATGATATCATTCACAACCCTTCAACCCCTAATGTTAATCCAAATTTGATGGCCATCTCTACACCAATAAGAAACTGCTAAATCAAACAATACATGGCCCAAATTATTATTAATAATGGGTGTAAATGAAACCTCGCATCCAAAAACTTGTTTTGAGCTCTATCTTCCCACCGCACCTCACCCTTAGCCCTACCACATTGGCTAGGTCAACAATCATGGCACTCCTATCCTTATAACTAACCACTGCTAAATCACCTTTTCCTTCACCCCATACATTGACACCATGGATTATGATGTGATGCCTTTGGATTATGTTGATATTGTATTACGACGCCCTTGTTAGATTCCTTACAATGCCATTAATTATGTGAGACATAATACCTATACCTTAGAGATGTAGGGTTGCAACATTTCACCAACTCTACCCACTCACATATTCCATATATTAACTAGCACGTGTTATTCCTCAAACATATCTTAACTAATGTATTACTTTATGTGTAATTCAACAACTCAAAGAGGATATTGTACACAAGCTTCCCTTTCCTATATTCCAAGTTCTCTAGGATATCTAAATTGATCTTTTTTTTCGAGATTAAAGGCCTTACCCTACCCTATCTCATCTATCATTCTATTGATGTCATTCTGGATGTTTCCCTCCCTAACTATCTAGTCAATTGTTTCATTCATGTGAAGCATGTTGAAATGGAGTCATGTGATAATTGAAATATGGATTTCTAAACCAAATTTGGTCTATATGAATGGATTTTGATGCCTTTTGGTATCACTAATTCCTTGACTACATCTTTGAGGTTTACCAATTATATTTTGCAAGCTGCATCTAGGCAATTCTTTTACAGTTTACCTTGATGATATCCTTATCTTCAGGTAGTCCTAGCAGGGCCACCGACAACATGTTCAAATTACACCTGAACTTCTTGTTTTATGAAGTATTGTCAAGGCTAAGATGGAATCCCCCAATGAAGGGGTTGGAACCTCGTTGACAAATCCAAAATTGATCCTTACGTACTCTATCCACAATTGAAATGAGAGGGAAAATAAAAAGGATTATAATATTCTATAGGAGTGTAGAAGTTGATGAATTGTCTAAGTCAATCAATGTAGAAATATTACAAATGTCTTCGTATCATTTCATGTCAAATTTGGCTATTATAAATTTGATATTAAATATGAAAAGAAAATGGCCACTAATTAAAAAAAATGATGATTGACGAATTTAATTTTTGAAAAAAATGCTAAAATAGGTCATGTGATGATAGCCCATAAGATTTTCTGTGCTCAACTAACCTAGCTTAAGCCACAAACTTCATAAGCAACAAATGATTAAACTTCACTGATCCTCCATTGGAGCTACTATTGGTACCTGAGGTTTATGCATTACTACAAGAGTCCAAATCTCTTGCTTTAGGATGGTTGTAACATAATTTGTGTTTTATAAAGAAAAGAGCTATATGAAGAATGGAATCCTTTCCCATCCCCTCTTTGTGTTTATCCAGAAAAGAGCCATATGAACAGATGCAATGCTTTACCAGCCTCTAATGTTATAGCTTGTTTTTCTATCACTGGGCTCAAGAAGACGAGTCGCTACATTTTGGTTGTTCCTGCCATTGCTCTGTTTCAGGCCCGTGCTTCTGCTTTTGCTTGTTGTGGTTCTATGGCCAAGGCAGAACTCTATGTCGTAGGAGGAATTCTACCAAAAATGTCAGGGTTTGCTCTCCAAAGTTAGTGAGTATGAGGAGGTAGTTCACAACTTTATCACCATTCAAAGTTATTTTGTTCACCTTGTTGTGCATATTCCATCCATCTGGTTGCATATTGTTACAACCTTGTATTAATGGTTACTCTCTGCAAGCACATTTCTATTTCTTGTCTTGTGAATCACATACCATATTCTGTTCCTATTATGTGCCAACATATCCTAAAATTCACCAGGAATGTAGAGTCCTATAAAATGGTATATATAGAGACTGGTGTGGTAAGGCCACACACTAATTTTTCATTGCCGTGGTTAAAGGAAATAACTAGAAGAGATGAAGGATAGATTGATCTAGTCGCATAGGAGCAAGCAGTGTCTGCAAGCTCGATGGTTTAAAGGCCAGAGTCCCAGACAAAGGACACATTTAGGTTCAAGAGGTGACTTCCAGTTATAGAGAAGTTGGAAACAAAGAGGAAAGAAAGAACCTCAGGCCATTTGTAGATGTCTAGTTTATGATGAAGCAAAATCCATTAACCAAGATTACGCACACAAGGGCATGCCCTCCTTTGGGATCAGGAATTTCATCAAACATATGGTGTGCAAACTCTAAATCCTACAGAGTGTTTTCCAGCCATACCTTAAAGGGAGAATGATCCAGCAAAAACTCGCAGATTCAATGGCTTCAAACTTACCCCAAATCCTCCGCCTCCACCAGTGATTCCGTGACCTGTAGCTGCTCTTCTTCTTGCCTGCGCGCTCTTGGGAAACTGTTTCTAACCAAACTTGTACCCACATCTAGGAAAATATCATTGCAGAGGACAAAGGTACTATGTAGCGCAAATACAGCTCGATTTGGCAGCTGAAAAGAAACCCGGATGAATGTTTGAATTGGAAAGAAGTTAACCCGTAGATATTGCAGCCAAAATATTTATAGTCTTTGGATCGAGGGTTGGGTGCAGTTTATTGCCGTGGGTTGGGGAGCTGGATGGGCAATTGGGTTAGCTTTTTATCTCGGGAGCTTGTTAGTTGGCTGGCGGGTATCGCTGATTGCTGGCTCCAGGTCTACTAGTTCTAGCAAGAAAAGAGAGTAAAGGATTCATAGCATGCCCCTGGCGACTGTCATCTTCCTGGCTGGTTCATCCAATGAGTGTGGTTGGGCCATTAACAATAGTGAGGGATACAAAGAGGTATGGTTGGAAAGATAAACGACTTTAAATGCATAAGTTATTTCAACATGTGATCATATATCCAAAGGGAAAACATAATGCTCAACTAAGGTGAGAAGAAAGAGTTGGCCTAGAGTGGTTCTCTTAAATAATGTCACTTCATGTCTAAAAATAATAATAAACCATAATTAAAATTGAGAATGAATACCTCTTTAGGTTCCTTGTTCTAGAGATGTTCAAAGCTTGGTGAAATAACAATATATTGTTTGACAATTTGACCTAAAGCTCAATGAAATTGTGACTAGTAGCACTTCAAATTATGTAGATACCACAAAGGGTAAAATGCCATCTAAGGGATTAAGAAAAGGTGTCAAGAGTAGTAATAAACATAGAAGTGGAACTATTAGAGTGGTCTTGATTGAGTTCAATGTAGACCTTCAAAGAGTTAGATTAAGACTAGCACTAGGCTTAGGCCACACCTTTTAGTTGGTGTTCTATGAGTGCAAGCATGGAGTTTTTATTCATGTTAGGACAAGTATTGAAATACATAGTGAGATTGTGTAGAATTTTAGCATATAGATATAGGCATTTAAACACCGTCGCTTAAGTGATGCTTGCTAATGCGTCGTCGCTTAAGCGACGCTTATGAGAATAGCTGTCGCTTAAGCGACGCTTGTGGCCACATTTACAAAAAAAAAATGTATCCTTGTGATTTTTGGCAAGTTTAAAAAGAGAAATCCACATGCCGTTGGATTTTTCTGTCGGATCTTGGATCGAAATGTAGTAGTGGCTTGATTGCATTACTAAACACCCTTAGATAAATAATTAATTACGTCCAGCTCTGTTTGTAGGTTCGATTTGGTAGAATATAGATTTGAAGAATAGTAAGAGTAGAGAGATGTGTTGGATCCAGATTTCTTTCATTTCCAGAATTAGTACTGAGTATTGAATGGTTAAACTTCTTGTCCATAGTTCTTATAGTTCACAGAATTTACAAAGTTTTAAAGTGTTTCAAATATTTGTAGAGTTTTAAAGAGTTTAAAGGACTTGCAGCATTTATAGAATTTACAGAGGTTTTAGAAGTTTATAGAGTTCATAGGGTTTTCAGAATAACATTTCAAACCGGTTATATAGAGGATTGGAATTATGCATTGCTTACTTCAAGCTCTTGAATGAGATTAGAGAGAGGAAGTTCAGCTCATTAATATTTGGTAGTATTCGCTAGAACATGTTGATTTCTGTTGTTCATAGATAAATCTTGTAGGTCAGTCAAATTGGAGTGAAATGTGGTTTTGTCTGAATATTTTCAATTTAATTTTGTGAGCATGGAATACAAGTAGAGTTGTTTATTTTGTTAGTAAAAAGGAAAATTCATTTCTGTAATTATTTGTGAATGATAGCGTTGGTATGAATTAGGGTTAGCTCTGAAGAAGAGCCATTGTGCTTAGCATAGAATTCTTTATGGATGATGAGTGCAGTCTTAGAGGCTATGTTAAAAAGGTGTAAGACACTAAGATTGATCAAATAGTATTCATTGTGTAGGCAGGTTTGAGAGCTGAAGATCTTTATAGAAAAGTAGGGTTTCCTTTAACGAACCATTTATTTGCTTGGTTGCTCTTTTAAAAAATAGATCAATAATTAGCATAGTTTGAGATTGCTGTAGGTTTTATTGGATTTGATAAACTTTTGGGACTATAAACTAGTACTCAGCAAGCTGATTTCCTTTCCTTAGATTAGACTTAACAACTTTTGGTCTTGATTATTCAATAGAGTAATTAGTTTCATAAATGACATTCTTTTTCTGTGTACATAAGCAAATCAAAATTACCCTAGGCATGAGCTTGAAACCATTTTTCCCTGCACACATGGTGTAGTGTGTTGGAGCAAAACCCCACAGCTATAGGAAAAGCTGCTATATCGAAACAAGAAAGTCAAAGGAAATAGTACCTGAAGTGGCCGAGAAGAGAGCTCAACCACTGCATTTAAGGCAGCGACGACGATAGGAGGGCTCAACTACCATCATGAATGGAGAAGGAGCAACGAGCTGAGGTATTAAAGACAAAGGACAAAAGGGGAGAAACTGAGGAAGCGACGCCCATACCCACGATCAGCACCAAAAAGTGTGAAAGACTGCAGAAAGCTGTAGTGTGACCAGTAAGCGGCAGTTCAAAGTACAGATAGGCCGACTGTCACAGTTAGGGTTTTGGGTTACTGTTGGGATAGGCCCACATTTTTGTATCACAGTGAGACCTTCGGGCCACCTATTTAAGCATGTATTTTGTATTGTAAAAGGTTGGTTCAGGTTGGGTTTTAGGTTGTTACTAGTTGTCATCAGTATTGTAAGACCTTGAGAAAGAGTTGAGCTCTGGTTCTGTTGTTAAAGTTGCAGTTATCTTACTGTAACCAGCAGCCGACTCCTTGAGCATGAATGTAACAATCCGTAGGGATTGAGAGAGAGAGAGAAAGAGTATATTGTAAGAAGAAAGTGATTTAGGAAGAGAACAGATCTAAGAGAGAAGGGCTCCTAGCTGTGTGCATGGAGTTTCCCAGAAGATCTCAAGATCCATAAGAGGTTGCAACAGAACTATGTTACTCTCTCCAGATATAATATAAACACAATTCCCAAGAACGTAGCTTCCTCCCTGGAAGTGAACCACGTAAAATCCGTGTGTTGTGCGATTGTTTCATGTGATTGTGCTATACTTATTTGCTATCTGTTATTCGTTACATGAACGTTGCTTATCAGTTAATGAATGTATGTATGTTATCCTTCACTTTACAGTAACATAGAAGGTTAAATGCAAGTTGAATGTGTCGAGTATTCTGGATATGAGTTTATCAGTGCTTGATCCACGACAGTAGCAACTACTGTGTTAAGTGACTTCTGTATATTTAGTTCAGCGAGTTGAGCGTGATTAATGTCAAGCGTGTTAGACTGTAGAGCTTAAGTGAATTTGTTTAACACCTTGATGAAGGTTACTGAACTATTATACCTAGAGAGGAAGCCTCTGGACCTTGAGAGTTGATGAGCATATTAAGTCTACTGTAGGAAATATCGCGGCATATAAAGGCGATATCGCACCGTCGGAGGAGCTGTGGTGTGAGATATCGCAGGTTAAGAGTTGAGCAGAAGAGTAAGTTTGTGCATCTTCCTAGAAGTTGCGATGTGATAAGAGCCAGTCCCGTAGCAGAGTCAGCTAGGAAGAGAGAAACAACCCTTGCAGGGAGATTCCGCTGGTTAAGTAGAATCAAGAGAATCTAGGATGCTACAGAACCTAGTTAAGGAAACGTGATTCTTCAACCACCCCATCTAGGATCACTTTGGGTGAGACTTCAGGCCGTTCCACGGTCTGTCGCCGAAAGAGCCGCTGAGCTAGGGGTTTTGTTGGTGCAATAAAGTAAACCCGGGTCTACATAGAGATAACCAACAAATGGTTCCGATGCCGATTTTGAACAAATTGAAGAGCTGATGTTCTGTTGGCATCCTAATAAAGAAGAACTTAACCAGTGGGTTGAGTCTAAGGAAAGAGAATTTGCTGGGAAAGAAAACAAGAGTCCTAGGCTTAGTACAGAGGACTGGTTACAGAAACATATCTTCAAAGACCTGCATGAGATATTTTTTGTGACCTATGCAAATGAGTTGTACGATTGGTTGTCAAAGTTGAATGATAAGCATGTATTCAAGAAGAAAAGGAACATTGTCTGGACACTAGAGCTAATTCACACCGTGAAGAGCATAGATAATCCCATTTCACGGGTAGTAGACTTCTGGTTTGCGAGTTTGCTGGAAGGTTTCATTATAGAGCTTGCAGTTGATCAAAGAAAGAGTTTCAACGAAGCAGAGAGGTACTTCTTCAAGGGATATCATGATAAGTACTTGAACTCTTTAAATTTGTTCCTTAAGATGTTACTGTATGAAAAAGGAGTACTGGATATATCCTCAGATGAATAAGTTAAGTAAGTGTAATTTCACAAGAGTTTGAGAGTGATTCTGAAGAAATTGGATGTACACGTAGTGGTAAAAGATATAAAGTATATTTCAGATCTTCCTTCTTTGAAGATAGTTCAGACAGTACTAGAGAACAGAGTCAAAGTAATAGAGAAAAAATAGAAGGGGGTATCCCTTACCACCATTATACCCCACAGAAACTAAATAGGACTCAGAATAATTCTGTAGGAACTCCATCTAGTAGTTCACACATAGTACATACTACATTTACACCACCAAGTAGTAGTAATATAGCAAACCAGAATCCACCTCGTAGAAACATAATGGGGGATGACATGAAATTACCTACCTTCAGGGGTACAGGGGCAGAAGACCCAGAACAACATTGGTTCCTATGTGAAGCTGTATGGACCATTAAATAAATCCAAGATGACAATACTAAGCTTGTCTAGTTGGCCACTACACTTAGAGGAAGAGCTTTAACATGGTATATGAAGTATACATCAGCGCAGATTAGAACACTCCCAGAGGTCAGGACCGCAATGATTAAGGAATTTAAGAAACCCAAGTCTGAGTCACAATGTATCACAGAACTTAAAGAAATCAAACAATTACCCACAGAGTTAGTATGGGATTTCAATCAGAAATTTAAAGCTCTTATAGACCAAGTTAGTTTTGAGTTTGCGTCGGAGCAGCATAAGGAATGGTTCATCGCAGCACTGCTCCCTCATGTCAGACTTCCACTAATCCAACAGAAAATCCATACCTAGGATGAAGCATTGGAGATGGAAATGAAACTAGAGGCTTCACCTCTAGCTGAGACTAGTGCAGGTATGACAAACTTACAGAATTAGTTAGCCAATCTCACTTTACAGCTACATGAGATTAAGAAAGGAAAAGAGGTTGAACAAGAGTTGTGGTGTACAAAGTGTAAAAAACATGGCCATACCAAAGATAACTGTACAGTATTTGTTGAGTATCTAGCAAGTGGGGCTCCTAACCCCTTAGTACAGACTCAAGGGCCATGGTGTGAAATCTGTAGAACAAGAGGACATAGACCATAGGAATTCCCTTTAATTCAGAAGTATGTACAAACTCCTAAGAATTTATACTGTAAATTCTGTAAGTCAGTAGGACATGATGAAAATAATTGCAGAGCTTATGATCTCATGA
The DNA here is from genome assembly GCA_001517045.1 of Pseudotsuga menziesii. Taxonomy (NCBI): domain Eukaryota; kingdom Viridiplantae; phylum Streptophyta; class Pinopsida; order Pinales; family Pinaceae; genus Pseudotsuga; species Pseudotsuga menziesii. The sequence continues at coordinate 122,784 of LPNX010648205.1, forward strand.
TAGAGAGAAAACATGACTTCCATAGAGTCCAGTCAGAGACATCAGGACCCGCAGTAGGACCACAGCATGAACCGGCTCATGATGGCCATGGTGGAGGATTCAGAGGACGAGGTTGTGGTGGAGGCTTTGGCCATGGCCATGGACCGATTGTTTGTTACAAATGTGGAGCTGTAGGAAATTATGCTAGGGATTGTCAGAACCCTACTACAACATGTAAGTATTACAAGTCCTATGATCATACTATAGAAGAATGTCTTATCTTGATAGCCAAGATTAAGGATCCTAAGCCAGCAGTAAACCAGAATATTCAGCTTATTGCTGCTGAGCAGAAAGAACCAAAACCAAGAGTCAATATTGTGACTCACAGCGGTGCTTCTACTAGTAGGACATCACAGGATGCCGAAAAGAATACAGGTCCAAAGTGGGTGCGTAAAGCAACTGATAAATCTAAACCACTTGACCTGCAGAAGAATAAAGAAACATTTCAGCAAGCTAAAAATTTCTTTACTGACCCTACACCATCAGGATCGCAGATATTTCCTCGTAGGGGTGTACAACAACAAAAATCTTGTGGTGTTAGTCCTGTGCAGACATCGCAGGCTACCACATCGGGATGGTGCGAAGATGATGAGTTGACAGGAAGTGTACAATCCTTCCTGCGGAACTGTTTGAAACTTGTAAGAAATGAGAAATCCATAGGAGAGCTTCAACACATCATAGATCAGTATCAGCAGTCTTCTTCCGTGAGCAGTACGCAACGTGTTGTTCATAAAATTATGGGCCATACAAGAACAGGAAGAGAAATGAGACTCACAACACAAATTGGAGAGTTTGAAATGGATGAGGTAATCCTAGATTTAGGATCAGAGGTAAATGTTCTTACTAAACAGACATGGGAACAGATGGGTAGCCCTAAGTTAGCCAGATCACCTATCCATCTGCGATTAGCCAATCAACAGAGGGTATCGCCACTGGGTCGATTACCGCAAGTACCAGTTGATATTGATGGAGTTCACAGCTTTGCAGATTTTGAAGTCATAGAAATTATTGGTGATAGTAGACCATATCTAGCTTTATTAGTTATTGATTGGGCAATTGATAACATGGTTGTTATCGATTTGAAGAAAAGACAAATGACCTTTGACGATAAACAGATTCGAGTCATCGCACCGTTGGATCCTTTTCAGGGTCCTCGATACATTGAACCTATCAGAGCAGAGGAAGAGGTGCATAATATGGAGAGCTTCTATCAGATGACTTCTAACCAGAGTGATTATATCAACCCCACCGCAGAAGGAAATATTAGTTGGCGATGCGATAGCTCATGTGCATCGGATTCGGATGTTGGTTTAGAAAATTGGCAGAATAGACTTTACGAAGTCTCAGCTCGTAGATGTGCATTTATGACTAAGTCACTGCGATGGATTGGCACAGAGATTAAGGATATTTTGTCATTTGATGGCTTAGCGAATGTCAATGAATTTTTACATTAGTTTGAGTAGGAAATCCCTCATGAGCAGAGGATGGTAGCTATTGACCTTGCAATAAGAGCCACACCTGCAAGATGGTGGCATGCACATAAAGAAAATATCGCATCATGGGATGATCTTAAGAGATTGATGGCGATCAGATTCTCTAATGACAAGGAACGTTTCCAGCAGAAATATACAGGAGAAAGTGACCCCAGGTCACATATTAAGATTTGTGAACAGAATTGGTTGGACATTCCAGAGGATGAATGGGTTGACCTATTCATTCACACTTTAGACATAGTCCCAAGGAATTGGTACACTAAGACAGAGTTGCGTAGAGGAACGATTACATGGCTAGTTATGATAGACAACTTTCTACTCACTTTCACTTTTGAATCTGAGTACCCAAGCATTGATCAGGCTCTAGAGATTATAAAGACTAAGATATTTTATGACTGTACCCTACTAGTATATACTCAACCTGATTGGGCTATCCAGTTAGAACATGCGCTAGAGTGTTACAACTTCGCAGAAGATCCAGGTGATGAGGATGAGAATCCTCATAGTATCAACATTCCAGAGTCAGAAGGGACTCGCAAAGTTGATGGACCAAAGCTAGAGATTCCAGCTGTCACAGAGCCTATTAAGATTAAAAAGATCAATATTGGCACAGAAACAGAACCAAAGTTTGCCTCTATTGGAGACTATTGGGATGATGAAACGGTAGGACACATCGCATATTTGTTACATGACTATCAGGACTTATTTCCCACTAATTTTACAGAAGATGATGCCAAAGATGATAGAAAGCACAAAGGAGAAAAGAGAAAATTTGATGAGAAGATGGAGGAAGACCACAAGGCACAGATTGCTGAGCTTGAGGCTCGAGCACCAGGAACGCCTGAGGCAGACAAGGAAGCAAGGGAAGAGGCCTTTAGACTCACTTAAACACAGATGAAGTGTCGCATAGATGATACAGAGTCATTGCTAGCTAATGCGACGAAGACATGGTCGGAGCTAGAAGAGCTCCCAGATAGACTGAATTTGCAGCAGAGCATCCAGAACATAGAAAATGTAGTAGCAGCAATGAAGGAAGAAGTCAAGAGCTTAGGATCTCTTGCAAAGATGAAGAAGACGATAGAGATGAACCATTTGCAACAGGAAGCGTAGCGGTTGCGAGAAAAATAAATACAATTTAATAATATGCTTCAACCATATCAGGAACAAATCACAGAGCTGGTCGATGCGGTTGAGCAGAAGGTCAAGGAGTTCACTACAAGCAAAAGTGAAATTGATAGCACAAAAGACCCCCTGATTGGTCAAGTTATGCTTGAAGTGGCACAAGACTGTGTTGAAGCTATGGACAAAGATGTCATAGGACTCAAAGAGATATTCGCAAGGACTTCGTAGGAAGCCAAGGAGAAGCTACAGCAAGAGAAGCCATCTATTAGTGGCTCGGGGATGAGCCACAAGTAAGTGTTAGGGGACTGTTTGAGTAGGGCCCCACAGCTATAGGAAAAGCTGCTATATCGAAACAAGAAAGTCAAAGGAAATAGTACCTGAAGCGACCGAGAAGAGAGCTCAACCACTGCATTTAAGGCAGTGGCGACGACAGGAGGGCTCAGCTACCCTCATGAATGGAGAAGGAGAAATGGGCCGAGGTATTAAAGACAAAGGACAGAAGGGGAGCAACCGAGGAAGCAACGCCCATACCCATGTTTAGCACCGAAAAGCGTGGAAGACTGTAGAAAGTTGTAGTGTGACCAGTAAGCGGTAGTTCAAAGTACAGATAGGTCGACTGTCACAGTTAGGGTTTTGGTTTACTGTTGGGATAGGCCCACGGTTTTGTATCACGGTGAGACCTTCAGGCCACCTATTTAAGCATGTATTTTGTATTGTAAAAGGTTGGTCAAGGTTGGATTTTAGGTTGTTACTAGTTGTCATCAGTATTGTAAGACCTTGAGAAAGAGTCGAGCTTTGGTTCTGTTGTTAAAGCTACAGTTATCTTACGGTAACCAGTAGCTGATTCCTTGAGCATGAATGTAACAATCCGCGGGGATTGAGAGAGAGAGAGAGAGAGAGAGAGAGAGAGAGAAAGAGTATATTGTAAGAAGAAAGCGATATAGGAAGAGAAGAGATCTAAGAGAGAAGGGCTCCCAGCTATGTGCATGGAGTTTCCCAGAAGATATCAAGCTGCATAAGAGGTTGCAGCGGAACTGTGTTACTCTCTCCAGATATAATATAAACACAGTTCCCGTGGACGTAACTTCCTCCTTGGAAGTGAACCACGTAAAATCCGTGTGTTGTGCGACTGTTTCATGTGATTGTGCTATACTTATTTGCTATCTATTATTCGTTACATGAACGTTGCTTATCAGTTAATGAATGTATGTATGCTATGCTTCAGTTTATAGTAACATAGAAGGTTAAATGCAAGTTGAATTTGTCGAGTATTCTGGATATGATTTTATCAGTGCTTTATCCACGACAGTAGTAGCTACTATGTTAAGTGACTTCTGTATATTTAGTTCAGTGAGTTGAGCGTGATTAATGTCAAGTGTGTTAGACTGTAGAGCTTAAGCGAAGTTGTTTAACACCTTGATGAAGGTTACTGAAATATTATACCCAGAGAGGAAGCCTCTGGACCTTGAGAGTTGATGAGCATATTAAGTCTACTAAAGGAAATATCACGGTGTAGAAAGGCGATATCGCACCGTCGGAGGAGATGCGTTGTGAGATATAGTAGGTTAAGCGTTGAGAAGAGAGTAAGTTTGCGCATCGTCCTAGAAGCTGCGATGTGATAAGAGCCAGTGCCGTAGCAGAGTCAGCTAGGAAGAGAGAAATATCCCTTGCAGGGATATTCCGTTGGTTAAGTAGAATCAAGAGAATCTAGGATGCTACATAACCTAGTTGAGGAAATGTGATTTTTCAGCCACCCCATCTAGGATCACTTTGGGTGAGACTTTAGGCTGTTCCGCGATCTGTCACTGAACTAGTGAGCTAAGGGTTTTGTTGGTACAATAAAGTAAAATCGGGTCTGCACAGTAGAAACAACCAACATAGTGACTCAAAGTTTACGTGTCCTAGTTGATAATTAAATTGAAGGTAAATTAAGTAGCAATTATTTTACCCAACACATAGCTCATGCCAACTCAGCATGCCCACGCACCAACTTGGCCGGAACAACCATATTTGGGACCAATGACTGAATTCGTATCCCCTCCAGCTCCTCTGGCCTACTACACACCACCAATGCAAGCCGCTCCATCCCCTGCCCCATCTCCTTCGATGTCCACAAGTCAATTTTTTCTCAAGAAAATTTTCCCAACCAACCGACCCCCAATAACCAACAAGGGTAAGGTAAGAAAAACCACAGACAGAACTAGGGTAACAACCAACCACAAGGAGGTGGCCAATAAAATAACCCTCCTAAAAATAATGGTGCCAACGTGCCAACCCAAAAACCCCAACATCCTAATCGACCAAGACGGACTGCTCCCTTATGGACTAATCATCCATGCAAGTTATGTAATGTCTATGATCACTATACTCATGAATGCCTGGTGTCAAGCAACTTATCCAAAACGAAGCACAACGAGACACCTATGTAGCAACACAAGCTCAACGTAACCCCACGCGACTAGGCCCTCCACCCATGGTGATCCAGAAACTGCTACCAATCCAAGGAATGGTTGCAACCACACCACTTCTCCCACCTATTCTTGCAACACCCACCAAAGCTCCACCTACGAAGGATGGAATCCATCACTTGATGGCAATGTCAACTTAAGAAGTAAACCTCCAGACTAGATGGAACCAGTACGGGTATGCCAAAGAAACTGCTGACCCATCAACGACATCCACCTCCATCACTCACAACATGCCTCTCCACTTACCCCCACTCCCCACCGACAGGGATACTAGAGGTCCACGGTTTCCCATGCAATGTATCACTATTAATTCCACTACTAGAGCTTCCTTGAACTATAGTATCGTTGATGAGTTGGCTTAGTCACCTACAACCATGTCCACTCTTGAGGTTCTCAAAGCATGCCCGCCATAGTGGAAATCATTGTTATCCCCACTTGGTTCCATGTATCCCTATGATTCCAGGCTGATCACATTCGATTTGGATCAAGGAGAGCCAAGAATTCCATCCATAGTCACCTTCCAGATTCCGGTCTCAATTCAGAATTTGGTCCTACATCGATGTATTGTCGATGAAGGGAAATCCACCTGTGTCATCTCAAGATTTGTCTAGAAGAAACTCGGGTCCCCTACCCTCCAACCATCTACCATTACAGTGCGTGCCTATGCTGGTCACCCCACCAAAGCCCAGGGAATTATTTTGTGCATCCCCATATCATTACCCGGTAAGATGGTTCTAATTGACATAGAGTTTTTCAATGCTCAGCTTGATTACAACCTTCTCCTCAGACATAGTTACATGTATACTATGAGAGCCATGGCATCTACCATTTTCTTCCTTATGATGTTCCCCCATGACAGGAAAATTGTGACAGTGGACCAATTAACTTACCATGATCCATAGGGGCCAGCCACACAACACAATGTCATCCCTACGGTGGATACCTCCATTGATAGCAACACCATCCCTTCTGTAATGGCTGTCAGTCCAGGATTGTTCGCCGACACTTCCATGACAGCTTATTTCTCATCATTACCTCCTCCATGAGCATCAAGTGACATTACGGACTTGTGCATGCTTTCGTTCAAAAATGTTCAACCTAAACCCCAAGCATAGCCACAACCTCAAATGAAATCACTGGTGAATTATTGGGACTCTCTCCCAGTCTATACAATTCCTTTCCTTTTCCCCTCATCCGACATCATGAGTAAGCTTGTGATGGTTACTTTGAACTTACCTAATTTTACATTGGGGATTGTTGTGTGGTACCTCAAACCACCTACCCAACCTTCGATTCCCTAGGTTATGTCGACTCCCATTCAACCCATTGCGATCGAGTCACATCCTCCTCCTAGCCTACAGAAACCTCCTTCCATGCTCGTGTCAGCCCTGCCTCATCCAAAGAGGGCTAGGGGAAAAAATGCTAAAGTGGTAGCCGAACCTCAGAAGACTCCACCTTGAGCCGTGTGAGACGTACAGGGTCATGAAACCCAAAATTGTCCATAAATCCCCATCCTTTGCACACATGTAGAAACCTTGGTGAATCTTACTGTTGAAATATTGCAACTTCAAAGAATATTCTAAATGTTTTTTACTGATGTAACCTATGGGAGATGATTTATTCCTTCGTAGGGATGTTACTATTGTATTTGGTCATCATTAAGTCATGAGGTGAAACCTCTATTGTAAGTCAGGTCAATAGAACCCTCTTGGATATAATATAATAATGTTTTGTGACTTCCTAGTTCAAGTTGGCCCAGTAAGTTTGTTGGGGCCGACTTGTTAGGAAAAAAATCAAGTGTAAGAAATAATAGAAATAGAGGAGGTGTGTTCCTCATTTGAACACACACACTCACTTGTGTATAGAGCATAGGAGAGAGAGAGAGAGAGAGAGAGAGAGAGAGAGAGTTGGGTTTTTTTCCCCTTGAGGGTTTCCCGGGATAAATTTGTGTCTATCTTGTGAGTGTGTTTCTTTCAGTGATCTTGCATATGTTATCATTCTAAAATTTAATTGAATACTAAAGATATCTAGCTAACCATATGTAATATTAACATGGTATCAGACCTAACCTAAATAGAACAGCTTTCACAAGGTGAAACTCTCTCTCCTCTCCCTTTGGCAAGAAATTAGGGTTTCTATCAAAGTTGGAATTTTGAAGATATAATTTCATACAAATTTGTGTTTCCCTAGAGTTCATCTATTGAGCCCTGGATTATAATTTTTGAGTGGGTAGATCTTCGGGAAACTCAAACCCGAGTCTGATTTTGGATGAGAAAACTGCAGAAAACCAGAGAACCAGAAAACGACAAAAACTGCAGATCAGAATCTCGTAAGTCAGTTTTGAAAGGTGAAGACTTGGAATCTCTAGAAATCAAGTGTACAAATCATCTCTCCTTAGTCAAGCGCATCTCCTGATAAGGTCAGTTTTGCATTTTGAGAAATTTCATTTTTTAACGACCTCCTGGATAAGATGGCCCCAAGCACTAAGCTTGAGGACAAGCTAGCAAGCATATAAAACTTACAATCATGGAAATATAGGATTAGTCACATTCTTATAAAGAGTTATCTTGATAAATACATCAAAGAAGAAGTTTTGGAACCAAAAGAAGATGAAGCTAAGGAGAAGCACAAGAAGTACCTAATTATAGCTATCAGGATCATTGTTGAGTCTATCAAAGATAACTTGATTCCTCAAGTGTCATCCAAAGAGACTCCTACAAAAATGTATGATTCCCTATCCAAAATGTATACAGGATGGAACATCAACATAAAGATGAATTTGAGAGATCAATTGAAAAGTACCAAGATGAGCAAAGGAGAATCCATTCAAGACTACTTCACAAGGGTCTCCCAGTTCAAGGAGCAATTAGAATTCATTGGAGACTCTCTTGATGAAGATGAATTAGTAATGACTGCTCTCAATGGTATCACTAGACCTTAGGATTCTTTTATCCCGACTATAATTTAGGATTATATAATCCTCCCTTGTCCATATATAGTCTATTTGATCAATTTCCTAACTTAGGAGTCATTTGGGCGAGTTTGGTGCCACTAGTGCCATTGCTTCTATTGGTTCCACTGGTGCCAATACCTACATTATAGGAGACACTCTAAGTTACACCAAGAGGCTCCATCATTTGGTTTTGGTAGGTAGGTAGTTATTCTAATTCAACCTCCAGTTACAATCAGTTAGATCACTCTCAGTTAGACTAGCACTAGTTTTGCATGGATGCATGGGGAAGTGGCTCCTTCTTCCACCTACCTCATCAGTTTAACTTACTTAACTAGTTTAATTGATTGTAGTCTGCTTTATACATCAGGAGTTAGACTAGTGGCTCCCATGCAGTGATTTAGACACACTAAGTTAGCCAGTGAGTCAAGTTTAGTTGGTATATTCGAATCTTATCCACATCATTCGAATACTACTTATTGTAACACCATTGTATAACCATTGGGATAATGAAGAGTAATGTTGTAATAAACTGATCAATTCTTATCAAATTTGTCTCAAATTTGTCTTGTTCAATGTACATTGTTCTTTATGTTCCATTGCACAAATCTACTTCTCAATTGCTTTCATTTTCCTATAGATCAATGGTTCAATAATTTAACATGGTATTAGATCCTTATTTAGGATAGCAGCAAGTCTAGTATGATATCCATTGTACACTAGAAGAAGCTGAGTTCTAGAATGATAGCCTTTCTCCCTTTGAATTCTATTAAGAGAATTCTATCTAGGTGTGATGGACTCTGAGAAAGTGTACATGTCGAGGCAGAAAGGATTGAAACTGACATGACTGCAAATTGATTTTTGTTTTGCGTATCTTCTTGAAGAATTGATTGCTTCAACATAATGAAATATTGATTCTTTAGCTCTTGTACCTCGAATCCTTACACCCTTCAACTACATTGATTGGAGGGTAGATATGCAGGTATTCTTCTGCAAGATTGATCTGTTTAGGATGGCAATGGGAAAAGAAACTAAGCCTCAGTTGTTACATCTAAATCTCATCACCATCATGTTATGAGATAGGTATTCCCTTGTCTGCTCCAATCCATCAGAGTTTTCCCTAGAGAAATGAAAGGAATAAATTTTTTCCTTGCAAGTTTTCTTGTTTTGAGCCAGTAACGCTCCTTCTCCATTGATGAAAAGCATTACCTAAGTCAGAAAAACTCCTTTTACATAGAAAAGGAGTGATTCCACCACTCTTTTCTTTCATTGAAAGGGTGTTACCCCCTCAACACTGCCTGTTCACTTCATTAAAGGTGTGATGCTCAAATTTTAAAGGAAAAAAAGAAAGCTTTGAGAGGCTTCTTGAAGCTTGCCTCTATGGAGCCTCATCCCTATGGTTTAGGACCACCTGGAGCTCGAGATCCTCCCTTTTAGGATCTTCCCTCAACCTCACCCATGATATCCTCAACCATACCTATTCTCCCATTGCTTTAAATACTAGATCATCCCCCCTGGGAGGGAGGAGAAAGAATTGTGTTACATACCTACATTCTTCCAAAATAATTATTGAGATATTGGGGGGAAGGTGAAGTTAGAGGCAAGGAGCCATTGGTAGGAACTATCAACATCAATTCATAAAGGTTGTGGTCTCTCCAATAATTTTTAATAAAAAATGTCCCTTCTTTCCCATATTTACTATGTCATTTGTATTTATTGTTTGATTCCTTGGTCACAAGCATATATCTAATTGATTAGCTTGTATGCTATCATACTTTTCTTGTTGTCTTTAATCTTTTACAGGTTCTTCTGCAGTATCAAAGGATAACGCTTCAAGGACAATGAGGAAAACCTTTAAGATAAGTATTGATGCACTATATTCAAGTAATTGACTAGATCTAGGGGAATTTTAACATTTGGATTTGTGTTTTTGTTGGTCGCTGGGCAGACCCAGGTTTACTATAATGTACCAACAACACCCCTAGCTCACTAGTCCTTTTGGCAATAGACCATGGAGCGGCCTGAAGTCTCACCCGAAGTGATCCTAATGGGTTGGCCAAAGACTCAAGTGTCTCGACCAGGTTCTGTTTGGCATCCCGTGTGTGTCTCGCAGCTCTTCTTAGCCCGCGAGATGTCTCTCTCCTCTCTGCGATGTGCAGTTTTCTCTTCTCACGATGACTCCAACCTTTATCGCATCGCCACGTCCTGGGAAACACGTAACTCTCTCCTACGCTTGATCCTCAACCTGCGGTACCACACACCACAGCTCCTCTGATGGTGCGATATCGCCTCCCTGTGATATCCTACCGCTGCGGCTCAACGTACTTAACGTAATGGTGTTCAGCTTATAGGACTCAACACACAAGGTTGTTTTACACTGCGACTCTTAACTGTCTTGAGTGGAACTTAGATAAACTCTTATACAGAATAATTAAAGACTTCAACTTGCATTTATCCTTTTAATATGCTGTGAACTGAATAACATACACATACATTTACTGTAAGCAAATTTCATGTAATGAATGACAAATATAACAAGTAAATACAATCACATGAATCAATCACATAACGCTCTGATTTTATGTGGTTCACTTCCACGGTAGAAGCTACGTCCACAGAACTGTGTTTCTATATTATAACTTCAGAGAGGTACACAGTTCTGCTGCACCACATATGCAGCTAGAGATCTTCTGGGTAACTCCGCACACAACCTGGAGCCCTTCTCTCTTAGATCTCTTCTCTATATTTCCTTCTTACAATATACTCTCACTCTCTCTCTCTCTCTCTGTCAATCCCTGCAAATTGTTACAATACAAAATAACAGTGAGCTAACAGACTACTGGACTCTCAGACTCGCTAATGTCTGAGTAGCTACTGGCTACCCTAATAGCTCCAGAAGGACTGAATAGCTACAGGTTACCCTAATAGCTCCAGAAGGACTGACTAGCTAACCTTTTACAATACAAAATACATCCCTTTATAGGCGGCCCGAAGGTCTCGCCATTACAACACTGTGGGCCTGTCCCAACAGTAACCCAAATCCCTAACTAGTCACAGTCAGCATATCTGTACTTGGGGTAGCCGCTTTCTGTCACACCATTGCTCTCTACAGTCTTCCATGCTTCTCGGCGCTGACCATGGGTACTATGCACCACTTCCCTTCTTCTGTCCTTCATCTTCAATACCTTGGCCTCGTCGCTCCTTTTCTTTTATGAGGGTATCTGAGCCCTCCTGTCTTCACCGCTGCCTTCAATGCAGTGGTTGAGCTCTCGCTTCTCGGCCCCTCAGGTACTGTCGTCTTTCTTGACTTCTCTGTTCCAACAGTCACGGTTTTCGGCTCTGCTCTGCAGCTAGAAACATGCTACGGCATTGTAGCTTTACCTTATCTCTTCGTCTTCACCAAACTGTCTATCCACCAAAATGGCATCTTTTCCTGTAGCTGCGGGACTCTACGCAGAGCTGAAAACCATGACTGTTGGAATAGAGAAGTCAAGAAAGACGATAATACCTGAGCGGCCGAGAAGAGATAGCTCAACCACTGCATTGAAGGCAGCGGCGAAGACAGGAGGGATCAGCTACCCTCATAAAGGAAAAGGAGCGACGAGGCCGAGGTATAGTCGTCTTTGTTGAATTCTCTGTTCCAACAGTCACGGTTTCCGGCTCTACTCTGCAGCTAGAAACATGCTACGGTGTCGTAGCTTTACCTTATCTCTTTGTCTTCACCAAACTGTCTATCTGCCAAAATGGTAGCTTTTCCTGTAGCTGTGGGACTCTACTCCAACAGTTTTGCTCTAGATCTGAACCATTCAGATCTAGGGAAACAAATCTTGTCTGCAGGAGGTGCATATTTCCATCTAACACCAGCAGTATGTTGAGAAGAACAAATTTTTGAATCGGCTTGATGAGGCCTTCGACTTCATGTGCACTCATATCTCCCAGGATCTTTTGTTCCATCTTGAGGGACTTAGGACTCTGAAAGAAGCATGAGGAAATATTGAATCTTTGTTTGGAAAACTAGATGAGATTTGAGGTCATATGTTGGAGAATGTGCTCATTTCTTTACAACATATAATTTTTGAATATATTCAACAATTCTTTACAAAATACAAGTTGTTAGTATTGCAACGCAAACAATGTGGATTAGAGAGGAAATATGAACAATTTTTGTTGTCTTTACTGAGCAAGCTTGCCTCTGAGTACTCAATATTTGTCTTTGCATTCCATTCCGGAAGAGCTTCCATCCCCAATTGGAAGATTCCTTCTCTAGATTCTTTTGTTGAGTACTTAATAAAAGAACAAGATAAATTGGTTCAAATGGGAGTGATCCAAACATCTGGGAATCAAGCACTCTTGATGTTAGATTCAAATAATGTGCAAGAAAAATGGAAGCACAAAGGGAAGGATCCTAAAGCCACTGATTCTTAGCCAAAAAAGAACCAGATATATTCCAATGGAGCCTTAGGTTCCAAGAAAAAAGAATAGATTCGAGAAGACTAGATGTCCATACTATATGAGAGGCTTTCAACCAGAGAGCAAGTGCATGAATAATAAAATCGACCAGTTGTCAACACTTTTTCAATAGAATAATATTTACCTCCCACAAGGAGAAAAGAAGTCTGATGTTGGACAATTGACATAATATCATGAGAGATTCCATGCCTTGAAGGCATGCCTCACTCGGTCAAAAGCTTACTTGATTGATTTTGGATCATCCAGCCACATGATTACCTCCAGGGAATCCTTCTCCACTCTCACTCTATTAGGAGGACATAGTATTCATATGGGAGATGAATCATGAATCCTATCTGTTGGGATAGGTTCTATTAAAATCCATCATGGTGAGTTCAAGAATATTCTTTATGTTTCCTCTCTTACAACAAATTTGTTGTCTATTTATCAAATGACTCATACACGAGCTCCCAAGAGAGTTACATTCGAATATGAATCAGTTGAAATCATATAAAAATCTACTGGAAATATCATAGCGAAAGGTTTTGCTAACAATGCCTCAAAGGAAAATGAGTTCTCTTATTTCCTTCTTGCTTCACATACAACAAATTTATTAACTCATGCCAACAACACCAACAATCTTTGGCATAAGATATTTGGGCATCTCAATTTCAAATATCTCCAACAACTCCATAATAAAAAAATGGTTGAAGGATTTCCTCTCATCCAAACATCATATGGAGTATGTCTTGGTTGCTTGGTAGGTAAGAATCCATAGAAGATGTATTCCTACAAAATCAATTAATGTGTCTAGGTATTTACTTACTTTTATTGATGATTGTTCAAGGTTATGTTGGGTATATTTCATGAAAAATAAATCAGAGGTATTCAAAATTTTTAAAGTTTTTAAAGATTTGATTGAGAATAGTTTCAAGAAGAAGATCAAGTCCATTAGATCAGATACTGGAGGTGAATACATTAAAGATATTTTCAGAATTATTTTGAATCAAAGGGGATTTGAATGGAACACTTAGTTCCATACACACCACATCATAATGGTGTGGCTGAGAGGAAAAATAGATCATTGAAGAAGATGCAACCTGTCTTCTCCAAGCTAAGAATATTCCTCTTTCTCTTTGGGCTGAAGCTGTAAATTGTGCTTCATACATACAAAATAGAGTTCCTCACAAATAAGTGGTTGGGTCCACTCCTTTCGAAGCATTGCGTGGGCATAATCCTAATGTCTCTCACTTGATATTTTTTGGTTCCAAATCTTGGGCTAGAATACCCAGGAATAAGAGAAAGGCATTCCAAGACCAGAGTAGCAAATACATACTTCTGGGATATGCTGAGGATGTACAAGAATATAAATTGATGGAACTTGCAACTAAGAAGTGCTTCATAGAGCGCAATGTTCAGTTTAAAGAAGATGAGTTGCTTGATCTACCACAATGTCACGTCCCCTCCCCTCGTATCTACAATGGACAGGACACGAATACACTGTTTCTACTGTCAAAACGGGACATATAGCCCCATGAACGTAATAATAAAATGCATTGAAGTAAAATACATGTATAGATGCATTATACAAGAAATATACAATGTATGCAAATAATTCATTCAAGCATTCATCATGTTCATAATAATTTATAAAACAAATACATTGCATAGATTAAACAAAAGAAAATACTTATCTTGAGAAGAAGTTGTCTCGCAACTAGCTTCACTGAAAAGTTCCACCCAACCATAGGCCAGTGTGCTCATCAATCTCTTGGCACCACTACCACCCTCGATATGGGCATGATTTGCATAAGGAACTAGGGAACAACATGCTCACACATAGCCAAATACACATCAAAACTAAACCAAGCCAAACATACTTGGGTTTATCATGCTGCTAAGGTAGTGGAAAGGAGAATTGATAAGCTAGTGAGCTCAACCGCAGAGCTATGGACACCTATACAAGATCTGGCTTAGCCTCCACAATACCTACACACCCAACATAAGGAAGTATCCCCTTCTCTACCACACATTCCCTTAGGCCATACCTTCTCTTCTAGTGCTCTTCAGGGTGTGCATAGAATAATAACCATCCCCCTTCATCTGTATGTGATGTTCCTCTTTTCACTAGGTTTATCAAGACAATTCTGGCCTTTTCTACTCCTAACGGTTCAGACCAAAGCAAGTATTTACAGAACAACAAAAAACAAGTGTTGGGTATGGACAAAAATGTCATGGGAACCAAAATTGAAAATGGTAAATGGGGAAAAATGGGCATGGATGAGAAACATGAATTTGGAAACCGTTTATGGGCACTACGGAAGCAAAATGACCTCATCAAACACCCAAAATAATGAATCCGATTTCAGAAAACACCTATGGGAATTATGGGAGAAAATACTGCCTTTATAAACCCCAAAATCATGGTTCTCCTCTATCCATTTGCTGAACAATACAAAAATGGTTTCCCCAGCTTGGATAGATTAGGGAAAATGCAGAAGGTGTGAGGGAAACAACCTTAGAAAACACCCAAAATCATGAATCTGATTTCAAAAAAAGCCTATGGGAATTATGGGAGAAAATATGACCTCTATAAACCCCCAAATCGTGGTTCTCCTCTACCCATTTTATGAACAAAACAAAAACAGTTTCCCTAGCTTGGAGAGATTAGGAAAAACGCAGAAGTTGTGAGAGAAAAATGCCCAAGAGCTCCAACTGCGTGAGGAAGAGAATGACGTGGATGCATAATGGGATGGGCAACAATTTTTGGGTGATAAATTGCCTAGTAAGTCAAAATCATGTTTTTAAAAAATGATGGCTTTCCCCAATTCGAATTTGACTTCCATACTCTTCCATTCCCCATGCATTAACTTCCTCAACCGATTTTTGGAAGAAATAAATAATTGGGCGAATAAGACAAAAAATGTAGTTGACAGCTTTATGGGTTCTCCCATTGACATTTGGATTTACTCTATTGGCTCAAGGTTTTGAATATTTTCCCTCCCTATTCCTTGTGAAATCATACCCCCATCTCTTTAATGTTGCATTGACATAGCTAGTTGTGTGTATTTTTTATTAATTGCATATTTACATGATGTCCAAATTTATATTGTGCCTAGCTAGCATGTGAACAATTAGTATCAATTTTAATTACCGAACATGAAACAATAAATCCATGGTGGGGCCTTGGCCTTGAGCTCCACACCGTGATTTAATAACATTATTTACATCATTTACAATTTAATGCAATTGGGGTTGAAACCGGGGTATTACACACAATCTGAAGCATGAGAAAGTATAAACACTCTTCCATTTCCTTTTTATGATGATATTTTGTCACATGTTTCAAATTCAGATGAAGAGGAACAAGATCATCATGATCTTGATATTGACCTTGTACCTCATGAGAATCTTGACCTAGATCTAGCTCCCATCCTAAATCAGTGGCCTAAGCCTAAATGGGCCCAAAACCTCATTGAAGTAGCTAGGGATGGTGCTGGAAATATAGAAGACAAAAGGAGAACACAGTCCTAGTATCAGAATGGGCATGTTGCACTCTCTCGCACAACTGTGCTATCTACATAGTGTTGCAACAAACTTATAGAAAATTGCTACTTGATAATGGCAAATGATCCACAATTTGTCCCACTAAAGAACAAAATGGATCATTCTATTCCTCCTCAAGAAAGAAGAGACAAAAGAAACATTCAACATATTGGATAAAGATGGAAATCTTCACATTCACAGTCCCAAGATGTTGATGCACAAAAGAACCATGATTCTGCATGGCTTCTCCATAGAGCTACAAATTGTAGAAAACTTTTACAAGTTTTTACCCAAAGAGGAAAATGTCCTCTTAAGTATAGCTTGTTTTCTGATTTGCTACTTATTTTGAGGGGGGAGGGGGTTCCCATGAGGTTTTACCCATTTCCTTTAGTTTATTACGAATCTCTTAATTCCTTTAGATTGTATAGGTGACTTTTGGCCTAGTTTCTAGGGCCCAAGTTGTCCAAATTAGGATTAAGGGGCTGTGTTAGGATTATATAATCCTCCCTTGTCCATATATAGTCTATTTGATCATATTTCCTAACTTAGGAGTCATTTGGGTGAGTTTGATGCCACCATGAGATTGGTGCCACTAGTTCCATTGGTGCCATCGGTGCCATTTGGTTCCATTGGTGCCAATCCCTACATAAAAGGAGCCACTCTTAGTACCAGCAGCATCTTCAATCAGTTAGTTGTGGTAGGTAGCCAATTATGTTGATTCAACCTCAAGTTACAATCATTTAGATCACTCTCAGTTAGTCTAGTGCCAGTTTTGCATGGATGCATGGGGAAGTGGCACCTTTTTCCACCTACCTCATCATTTTAACTAATTGTAGACTGATTTAGACATCAGGAGTTAGACTAGTGGATCTTGTGTAGTAATTTAGACACACTGAGTTATCCAATCAGTCATGTTTATTTTGTAGATTTGAATCTTATCTACATGATTCAAATACTACTTATTGTAACACCATTGTATTACTACTGGGATAATGAAGATTAATGTTGTAATTAACTAATCAATTCTTATCATATTTGTCTCAAATTTGTCTTGTTCAGTTTTCTTTTTTCTTGATATTCCATTGCACAATTCTACTTCTCAATTTCTCTCATTTTCCTGTAGATCAATGGTTCAATAATTTAACACTATGTGTGCTAGAAAGGAAAGCATGCAGTTTGACATTGTATGGAAATACCACATCCAATTTGAGGCTAGAGTAGCTAATATAGAAGCTCTATTTAAAGAATATGATCAAGCCCTAGCCACCCATACTAAAAGTGGAAGAATTCAATCTAACTTCAAGAAGGAAAGCAACAAGGAGTCCCAACCTCCCAAGAAGTTCCAAAGGAAAAGATAAACAATCAAAGGAAATAATATTCCATCTTTTAATATTTTAGTTGTCATGATATAGGACACCTTCCCAGGTGACTGCCCATTGAAGAAAGAATAATACAAGAAGAACAACAAAATACATCACGCACACCTAGCTGAAGATGAAGAAGAAGAGGAATAAGGACCTCAAAGAAAAATAGCAAAAGAATAATATGCAGAAGAGTATGTATTATTCTTTCCACTCTCTAGTTCTATCATACCTGGAGAAGATACATGGCTTATTGATAATGGTTCTTCAAAGAACATCATAGGACGGAAGAAAACTCTGTCAAAACTTGAAGAGAAAAACTCTCCTTAGAAAGTATCTTTAGAAGATGACTATCAATATCCTATCAAAGGTATTGGTGAAGCAAGCTATAAGATTGATTCTAGAACTCCCATGAGGATGAAGGAATTCTTATATGTACTGGGTTTAAAAAAGAACTTACTTTATATCTAAACCTTAGATAATAAAGGATATATGGTTTCATTTATAGATGGATAAGTACTTATGTGGCCCAAAGGAAAATCAATCAAAGATGCAGTTGTCATTGGTGAAGAAGAAGGATGATTATATAAACTCAAGGGACATTTGCGAAGAACCCTTGTTCATGAGAATACTAGCCCAAGTGAAATATGGCATAGGAGTCTTTCTCACATCAACTACAAATCACTACCCCATGTGAGAAAAGTAGTAACAGGTTTACTAGATTTGAAGATTGATCATGAAGGCACCTGCAAAGGATGTGAAAGAGGAAAGAATATCAAGAATTTATATCCAAAGAGTGAAACAAATACTAATGGTACATTGGAACTAATTCATTCAGATGTATGTGGTCCAATTCCCTCCACATATTTGAGTGGTATGTTACATTTATTGATGACTATTCAAGAAATACTTGGATATATTTCTTGAAAACAAAGGATGATCTATTCAGAAAATTCAAGGAATTCAAATCCTTGATAGAAAATCAGTCAGAAAGGAGAATCAAGACACTCAAAACAGACAATGGTGGAGAATATACTTCAGAATAATTTGAATAATTTTGTAAAGAAGATGGAATCGAGAGGGAAATAACCACTCCCTACAATCCTCAACAGAATGGTGTTGTAGAAATAAAGAACATGACCATTATCGAAGCAGTGAAGACAATGATACATGATGATGATATTCCCATGCATCTATGGATTGAAGAAGCAAGAACAATTGTCTATGTACAGAATAGATTATCTCATAGTGCCCTTGTATTTAAGACTCCTAAGGAAATGTTCACAGGAAAGAAGCCTGAAGTAAGACATCTCAAAATATTTGGTTGTCTAGTATATATTCACATTCCAAAAGAAAAGAGAGCCAAGTTGGACCCTTACAAAAAGAAGGGAATATTTGTTGGGTATTGTGAAGTCTCCAAATATTTTAGAATATACATTCCAGGATTCCATGACATGGAGATTAGTAGGGATGTAATACTTGATGAAGAAGCATCTCTCAAGAGATCCAGAAAGTGCCAACATGAAGAGATATATGAAAAATATGTACCTCCCAGATATGAAGAAGTTGCACCCTCCCTTGAAAATGAGACTTTAGAGGACCATGATATAATAGAACCTCAAGAAACTCCTACTATGAATATATCATGAAAAAGAAAACATACTTGGGTAAGAGAAATCATAAAAGAATCAGAGAAGTATGGAGCTCCAGAAGGATCCACAAGAGTAAGGAATATTTCAAAGCCATTCTCCAATTATATAGCTTTGATGGGTGGTCTTGTAGATCAAGAACTTGCCAGTTATGAAGAAGATATATAGAAAAAAGAATGAGTAGAAGCAATGATGGAATAATACCAATAAATAATGAAGAATGATGTTTGGGATATAGTTCCCAAACCTAAAGGCAAGAGTGTGGTATATTCCAAGTGTATCTATAAGATAAATAATGCAACTAATGGAAGTATTGAAAAATACAAAGCAAATTTTGTGGCTAGAGGATTCTCTCAGAAAGAGGGAATTGATTATGAAGAGACATTTGCACTAGTAGTAAGGTACACTTCCATTAGAACCATCATGTCACTTGCATCCATGATGAAGTGGAGTTTACACCAGATGAATGTAAAGACAATCGTCCTGAATGGTTTAATTGAGGAAGAAGTATACATTGAACATCCACAAGGATTTGAAGTAAAAAACAGATGGACTCACGTATGTAAGTTGAAAAAGGATATGTATGGACTAAAGAAAAATCCTAGACCTCGGTTGTTACAGAGATAAATTCCTATGGCTTGGGGTACCACAATAGACAGCTTGACTCCAGAAATAAATCCTTTCCAATATGCAATAGAAATTAAATATCTAACACTAAAGGATCAGACCTCATACCTTATTCCGGACGGTTGAAGTAGATCCCCGTTGAGCTTTCCAACTTTAGCTTGAATTGATGGATTACTTCCTCAACAAGTAAACAATACAAGAATACTATATATATTGGTGTTAGATCTATTCTAGAATATATAATAAACAATGTATAAACATTTGAAATCATCCCATGGATAAAATATTCATTCAAACATACATTATTGGACAGCAAAATATATTTCTATTAATATAAAATCAAATATTACAATGGATACAACCTCTGTCGGCACATCTGCGAATCGGAGAAACTGAATCCCCCACTTAAGCCTCCACCACTTCAATCCTCCATCTCTCGATAGAAAGATCACAAGCCAAAGGAAAGCTTGGGAAGAACACAAAAGTGCTCCAAGGGACAAAGGGATGCAGACTCAAGCATAAGTTTCGGCAACAATGGACTATAGTTTCTTTGCTCTCAATTCTCTCTTATGCATTCAATGTACCAAAGAGTTCCTTATATAGCTTTTCAAAGGGGTAATGAAAGGTTGAATCCGAGCGATCTCAAGGCATATGGAAGGCTAGGAATCAAGTGAGTCGGATCCATGTCAAGGAAAACTCCAAAAGGATTTGGATTTTGTACACATCCCGATGTACGCGGTCTTAGTGGTCAAACTCACGTATATACGCAATTAAGGGTTTAAAAGTCACGTATATGGATTTACACATGTTTTTAGGGATGGTCTAGGAAACATCAAAGGACAAAAAATGGTCCAAGGGGTCTAAGGAGTCTGCAGAGGAACAGGGGAAGGCCATACAAGTGTGATTCACCTGGAGCGGTAAAATCAGCTATAACAGAGGCCCCCTAATGTGTGAGGTCAGAGGGGTCATATGATGACCGACATACATTATGATTCCATCCTAGAAGTGGAGTGATGAAGAATCCCAAATGGAAGACCAGCCACCCAATCAGCATAGTACAATGATACAACTCTGCATATAATTGCAAATACATATAGCAGTCTCGGATACATAAGAGTACAATGGCCATGAATAGGCATGATACAAGATCTCACATAAGTGGTCATTGCCACGTACAATATACATAGATTAGAATCTCCATGATGAAGATATACAAAGGATCATGATATCCATAATGGTTGAAGATATAAAATGGATCAAGATCTCCATAATAGCTGGAAATGTCTGACATATACTAGAATCAAGTCACAAGAGCTGAAATCTCATGAACACTGGCACGATCAAGTAGGTAGCATATAAGAGATGCCACCAATATGGAAGGTCTTCTGCACAAACCACTACGAGTACATGTACTACTATGTGAGTAGAGGTGTCGAGGTCGAACATAGTAATCCATCATCCAATTATCGGTCATTGATGTATACCATTAACAGACGCGAGATCACCCACCGATAATGAAAATGGGAATCAAGGTACTAGAGTGCAAACTAACAAGTGTGAATAAATGTGTTGAGGTTGAACACTTGAGAGGATCCATCAATCAAGGGACATTGATTTATTCCCAAATATTGTCGATGGTGAGAGAACCTACCATTGATGACTGCAAGTCTCAAGGCACTCAAAATGACTCTAGATTCCAATCCCAGAATAAATGATTTGAAGTCGATGGGATGAAATCCGCTGGAAGGAGGGAATTAAGGAATCCCCCATTATAAAACATGAGGTACTTAGCAAAGCTGTATGATGTGGAAGGAATCTATCATAAGGTGCACGAACCAGTAACTGTACCGAGAATGGCTGACATGCAAAGTCAAGATAACTGAGGAATGGTCGACTTAGGTTTCAACTTCCTTCAAACAAGATCATAGTGATGAATGGTGACTGAATAAAGGCAGCATAGACTCGATACACAAAATGGGACATCTCTGCGACACTGGAGGCATCGACAGAGGCTCCATGGGGACTGGAAGCTTAACCAGTCGATGGAGATAAAATCAGACAAATGAGTACAGATCCTAAAGTCAAACTATAAACCCATCCAATGGATGTGATATACAGTGCTCTGTTCGAAGGCAACATGACTCGACAGTTGCCAAATATAACATCCTTCCTTGTCTGGCTTTTTGGTTTTTTTATTTTTTTGGAATTTTTCAAATATTTAAAAAGATTGAAAAAGAATAAAATGGCTTTATAGTTACAGACTAGGAGGAGACGAGTGTCATAGGGGAAAACAAACTAGTTCCAAGCAGTGGAACATACCTATGCTCAATGCAAGGACACATGTGTAGGATATCAACACTCGGGGGAAAATCCCCTCTCGGTAAAAAGGAAATCAAGCTGCAAAGGATATATAAAATGGCTCTGTGTGGCTAGACATGAGAAAAGCTCGGGCTATATGGCTGAAACGCAATGTTATGGAAGCTGACATAAAGCTGAATAAGGCAGGAAAAGCTCATGATAATGCAATTACAACTTGATACGCAGGAGTCCTGAGGGAAATAGGCCAACAAAAGATCAAGAGGAGTATGAGGCTCTTGCGAAATGTCATGGCAATACTATATAATGGATTCCCACACCCTAAAGGAGAAAACGTCAGCATGGGAACCAAATGCGAATAGGGCGCTAACTAGGGTACCCATGTAAGGTCAAGCTCTACCACTCATATCATGCCACTTCTAAAACAACAAGAAGGTTTTGTGACATAATAGAGTGGGTTCATACCTAAGGCTATGATGAAATGATCATAAGGTCATGCAAAATGCAAACAGTGATGAAACCTAACCTATATGCCAGTTTAGACATGATACCTGATATCGGCACGAACGGGTCAATCCAACGGCTGAAACAACACTCAAAAAGGTCTCCTATGTCATAAATTAGGTAAAAAACGGTCCAAAATGATTAAAAATAGTCCAAACTATAGGAAAGAGGGTTAAAATTTTCAAAAATTTGAATTTTTTTTTATAAATAGTAAATATTTCAAAACATTATAAAACATTTGAAATTTTTACCCAATTGAGCTCATATTTTCAATGGCGAATTCTAGGAGATCTAGCTGGCGGAATCCACTACCGTTTCTTCCAGGTACTTACCCATGCTCTTCTCTTCCATTTCAATGCAATTTTTATCAAATTTCATAGTCATTTGAGGTTTCTAGGCCAATCCAAAAAGGGCGCTGCGGCCCACGTGGAAATCGAGGGTTTTTCTGCATATAGGGCTGGCTATACACGGAAAATGCCCACAAACCCACGTACATACACGACTATTTGGCAAATAGTCACGTATGCAACCGCGCATAAGGTTTTTTGAGTAATCTAATGGGCAAACTTGCAATTTTTTGTGCAGGATGGTCCTAGAATGGAGAGAGCGTGAACATGGTGATGTAGAGGAGGTAGTAAGGGCTGATCTAATGGCTCAACAAGTGCTACATGTATGTGGACTCTACAAGTTTTGGTGTCTTGGCGGCTTGAGGGCCAAACCAAGACTATTGCAGTTGCTGGTGGATTATTGGGATCCAGAATCTGAGTCCTTCCAAATAGATGGGATGTCCCTCACCATAGAGGTGGAGGACATATACTTTATTACTGGACTTTCTCGATGGGGGGAAGTAGTGAACCTTCATTCTCGTGGTGGGCCCAGAGGTGGCCTAACTATCGATGAGTACATTGCGGTGTACTACTCTCCAGACACAGAGAAGGTGGGGAGTCAGGTCCCAACCAACTCTATACAGGTGCTAGGCCTAAAGGCCATTCTATTGACATTAGGCAGGATAGAAATATTGGATTCACTCCACCAGGCTTCGTGGCCTCTGATGTTCTATGAAGTGGAGTGCATGAGACCCACGGTCTATGACTGGATCACTACACTACTGAGCAACATGAAACATTAGCTCAGTCAGTGTAAGGTGGGCAGAGTGCGGAACTTTGGGTTTAGCAGCATATTGAGCACATTTTTCTTTGAGTGTGTTCCAGGATTGAGCCCCAGAGTTGACTTTCCTCTTCACGGGGTTCGAGATCCGGCCCAACAGCATTGGGAAGATGCGATGCGTAGACTAGGGGGAGGTAGGGTGACCAACCCCTATCCATCTGATTTCTTTCTATGGTGGCAATGACAGATAGTTTCCATCGATGGCTACCCCTATGCGGGGATAGATTTCTGGGGGGACCCGGACATGTCGCTACCACCAGGATCGGCATATGGTGACATAGGTAACAAATATCGACCCTCTTTTTAAATTTTTGAGTTATTTAATTTTTTGTGTTTTCTAATTATATGAAATCAAAAAACATGTTTTTGGGTGACAATACATAGTGACATCTACCATTTGCATGCGGATGTGGGACCACAACGGCCTGAAGGATTCTCTCGTCACAGAAAGAGGGGAAGAGGAGATGATATCATGGGTGTGGATGCGGAGTAGACGCTCCAGAGCATTCATACCAATTTTGTTAGGCTGACACATAGGGTTCCCAAGGTGCAAGTTGAGGACTTGCCTGAGGCTATGCAGTGCCAAGTGGTGGGTGTACCAGGAGCATGGGTGCGATTATTCTGATGGTTAGCTTGATCCGTAGTGACCTTCCATGATCACAACCCCCCTCCTCCTCCACAGGCTTAGAGACCTGGGAGTGACACATTTTGTATTACCGTGTATTATATTCTGGTGGCTCGATAGCCCCATTTTTGTATCATGACACTATATATTATCAAATTTTGGATGCTATATATAAATTTTTTTATGGTTATCAGTTTATTTATTTAAATGTGTAAAAATTTGAGTTTGTGATGAATTTATTGTGTATGAAACAAATGTCAATCTAACATGTAGTTAGCATATGAGTCAGCAACTTGATTGTTAATTCTTGGAATATGTATGTATGCTATATTGTCAAATTTCCATTCTAATAATATCACATGTAAGAATATTCTTAATAATGTTGGATCTCTAACATGGTACAAACCATTAAGCTGTGACACTATTGAATTTGAATCAAGACGTACCTCAAGAGAAAGAACACCATGTGAAATGGCATCCCATAAAAGCTCAATAACGACACTATATTCAGCAACATTGTTGGAAGATGGTCGTAGATATACGCCTCCTGAAGACAGTACCTGACCCATAGGAGTATAAATCACCCAAGCAGTAGAGGATGAGTGTTGAGTGTGACGGCTTGCACCATCCGTGAATCCTATGTAGCTGGAAGATTTCATTGACATCTGCCAAAAGAAACGGAAACTAATCACAAACCTGTTGAAATATTGTAACTTCAAAGAATATTCTATATGTATCTTTTGTGGTCCCCGATGGTCCTATTGGGAGAACCACTTGTATTATCTTGTACCCCGATGCTTCTAATCGGAAGAACTAATAAGATTCATGAGGTAGTCCCCTCTAATCGTAAAGGGGGGTCATTAGCACCCCGGTGTGGTTACTTGAGCCTACATGTGTAACTCGAGCCTACATGTCAGATGAGTTAATTCAAGTGAACAGATGAATATAAATAGAGGTGTGGTGCTCCTCATTTGAGACACACACACTCTCACTTGTGTAGCGCATTAGTGGAGAAGAGAAGTAGCTGGAGAAGGAGGAGGACCAGGCTTTGATCTCCTTGTTGGTTTTACCTTTTATCTTTTTGGGGCATCTATATTGAGGAAGCTTTTACTGGGTTTTTCCCTTTAGGGTTTTCCTAGGATAAATCTTTGTGTTCCTTTTGTATGGTTTTGCTTGTCTATCTTTCAGTGATCCTGTTTATATGCTTTTGTTATAAATTCGAAATGAAATACTAATGATCTAGCTTAGCATATGAAAATTTAACATGGTATCAGAGCCACCTTGAAAGAAGACATTGTGCAGCTATAGAAGCTATGGATTCTTAATTTTTGGGTCTCTATCCACAATCGATCATCAAAAGAAGGCTAGACTGACTCTCCATTGAAGGGCACATCTTTCTGTCGAAGCGAAATTTGATTCCGAGCATTTTCAGTTTTGGTGCGGAAAATTAGGGCTTTCTATAGAAGAGGAATTTTTGAGTGAGCCCGACATAGGATTGTTCTCCTCATCAAAATCAAAGCTTAGAGACTTGGATCAAGAAATTTGGTTGGGTGAAACTCTGGGAAAGTCAAACCCTAGTTTGACCCCGAGCTAGAAAAACCCTAAATACTAAAACTGCTAAGTTTTGGTACTTTCACTATATTCAGAGATTGGAAAAGGATCAGGAGCAAAAAATTGTAGAGGACCAAGATACAATCCCGATGTACACTGTGTCCAAAATTCAGCCTCATATTCGCTATATTCTGGGCGCTATCATCCCTCTAAGTTAGGGTTCCAGCCTCTTCCAGAATTCATCCCTAAACAGGACACCTAGGGAAAATTGCCATAGATGGGCTACAGAAGTCCAAATGGAATTCATAAAGATGTTCCAGAAAGAGCATGAAATTTAATTTCTATTATCCAAATATTAGACTCAGAATATGAACCGGTGACACGTGGCATTCCATACAACTTCGTTGTTCGGAACAGTCTTGTAACAGGT
Source organism: Pseudotsuga menziesii (assembly GCA_001517045.1). Lineage (NCBI taxonomy): Eukaryota > Viridiplantae > Streptophyta > Pinopsida > Pinales > Pinaceae > Pseudotsuga > Pseudotsuga menziesii. The sequence continues at coordinate 149,081 of LPNX010648205.1, forward strand.
CACCTTGGGAAAAGGATCATAAATCCCATTTTGTGAAACCAATTTTGATGAAACCTATGGTTTTGGATCAGGGACATGTGAGGTTACTTGAGTGAGAAATTTCAGACACAGAGGAGCAATAATTTCAGATATATCACAGAGATAGTGACAAGCATTTCTGCAGAAGAAATTGGAAAACTAGGGCTTCTTGTTCCAGGAGCTTCCCTCCACTGTTTTAAGAAAATGATTACATTGGACAGCTCCATTTGAAGAGATATATATTTCTATCTAGTTATATCTAAAAGATTCCAAGTTTTAAAAATTATGGTTTCTCTGACAAGCCCTAGATCAGCCAGCTCCAAAAACAGGACGGACACCTCAAATCGGTAAGATCTAATCTTTTGCTATTTGAATTTGAGGTTCTCATTTCAAAGTGATCTATAACATTAGCCTGTTGATGAGCTTGGTGAAGTTGATAAATTCCAAGCATGGAAGTGTTTGATCTCTCTAAAGAAAATGAATTGGACACCTACATGAGTAGAGAGGTTCCAATTCTAGAGGGAGATGAGGCTCAAAGCCTTACACAAGAAGAACTTGATCAAGGCCAAGAAGATCATTGTTGATTCAATCATGGATCAAATTGTACCACAAGTGTCTTCCCTAAAGATACCGAAGATGTTTTATTCCTTTATAAAGCTATTTGAAGATAATAACTTAAATCAAAAGATGGATTTGAGAAAATAGTTGAAGAATGTGAAGATCCAGAATGCAAAACAACTTGAAGCAGTAGAAGAAGAAGTGGAGAATGCAGAAGTGGTGATAGCCACCTTGAATGGCCTCCCAGGATCATGGGATTCATTCATGCGAAGAATGTATGCTAGAAGGAAGTAATTACTTTCAGCTCGACTCATAAGAAGAGAAGAAGAAGATGGGAGCAATTGAAGATCAAGCTCTCACCATTCAAAGAAGATCCCTCAAGCGATGCGGAATATGAAGAAATCAATTCTTGAAGAACCTCTTATTCATCTTATCATTTGGATAAGAAATGATGATTTCATGAATGAAGAAGATGATAAAGTAGAATGATCAATATGGAGTCTACCCACGAAACAAATAAAAGATAAGTATTCAATTTTCACTTCATGATATTGTTTTACATTTGATTATATTCAGTTGATGTGTTATGCATGATAGATTGTTTGCATTAATGACTGTATACTACTAATATGCATGTGATGGGTAAGTAGCTCATGGTGCTATACAACTCTCCATTGCTACTTATCAAACCTCTTTGCTGACATATTGGATTAGTGCATAATCTCAATGATGTCATGGTAGAGATGGAAGGCATCTAGAAATATTCTGTGAGATATGGATGCATGTTGTATTGGCTAAACAGTTGCATGATGCATAAGAATTTGTCATTATGCATATGAAATAGTTATAATCATGAAATTGGTGCATTTGAATTGTAGGAAAGGTTCTGTACAACCTCTTACAAGAAAATAAGGATGAGACTTGTTCCGAAGAACAAGTGATGATAATTCAATAAACATGAATCTGAAGCTCCCAGGGTCAAAGATACCTTCAGAAAGTGGTAGATCCACCTCGAAGGATGAAGACCACCATGGGTATGAGAGATAACTCAAGATAAATAAAAAAATTCTATGAAAGAAGCTATGATCAAAGAATAATAGTTGATCATGAGGAATGATGTATACGATATGATTTCAAGACATAAAGGAAAGTATGTAGTATCCTCCATATGGATCTACAAGAACAAGTGTACAAAGCAAGGTTCATGATTTTCCTCAGAAAGAATAGACTATGACATGACATACTCTATTGACCAGTATATATCAAGCATAGAACCACCTGTATAGAATGAAGAAGTAAGATAATACTCCACTTCAGGGGGAGTGACTACATAAGATATCTGAGTTCGACATGGTGTGACATGATGGATAGCTTCCTGATGGATTGAGACTTTACCAAGAGTAAAGTGGGTTCCAACCTTCAAAGTTGAATGTAGAAGACTAGGATATGTTGATGATCTGACAAGATGAACTCATGGAAGATGTTATGATGAAAGACTACTAGAATGATGTTTGGGATATAGTACTCAAACCAGAAAGCAAGAATGTGGTATCTTACAAATGGATTTGCAAGGTAAAATATGTCACTGATAGAAGTAAGGAAAGACTTGTGGCTAGAGGTTTCTATAAGAAAGAGGGAATTAATTCTGAAGAGACACTTACTCCAGGAAGCAAGGTACACTTCCTTCAGAATTATGATGGTAGTTTCTCCCATGATGAAGTAAAGACAATCCTTCCTTAATGGTATGATTGGGGAAGAGTTTTACATCGAAAGGATTTGAAGTTGAAGACAGATGGACTCATATATGTAAGTTGAAGAAGGGCCTCTATGGCATGAAGCAAGCTCCCAGAGCTTGCTATGGCAGTTTCCTGTCAATTATGGGTTTTACCAAGAGTAAAGCTGATCCTAAACTTTATCTCAAGGTTGTAGAAGATGAACCTGTCATCCTGTTATTATATGTGTATGACTTATTCTTGACAGGGAAGGAGAAACAGATCATGGAAAGCAAGAAGAAAATAGCAGAAGAATTTGAGATGAAAGACCTTGGGTTAATGCACTATTTCCTAGGT
>LPNX010648205.1:151921-209204 GCA_001517045.1 Pseudotsuga menziesii
ATTCCAACCTGAAGCTGTTAGATGATGACTCATCAGAGTTAGTAGATGCGACTCATTACAGATAGATCATTGGGTCATTGATGTACTTAACAAATACTAGACCAGACATTTGTTTTGCTGTGAACACCTTAATTCAATATCTTGTTCAACCAAGATGGGTTCACCTAGTAGCTGTAAAACATGTGATGAGATATTTGAAAGGGACTATAGACTTTGGGCTATACTATGATAATAGCCATGAGTATAGATTATATGGATATACAGATGCAGATTGGGCTGGAAGTATCTCAGACAGAAAAAGCACATCAGGTGGTTGTTATAGTCTAGGTTCTGCTATGATTTCATGGTTTATCAGAAAGCAATCCAGTGTTGCTCTAAGCACTGCCGAAGCAGAATATATAGAATCTTTCTCTGCTAGTTGTGAAGCCATATGGCTTCAGAAGTTGCTGTCAGGATTATTCAATCTAGAGTTGGGCACTACTGTAATTCTATGTGACAACCAAAGCTATATAAAGATGACATAGAACCCTGTGTTCCACGACACATCAAAGCACATAGAAATTAGGTATTTCTACATTCGAGACATGATGCAGAAAGGAGCCATAAAGCTCCAGTATGTGAGTACTGATGAACAGGTTGCTGATGTGTTGACGAAACCTTTGTCTCAAGTAAAGTTTGAATACTTTCGAGACAAGCTTGGTGTGGTTCGAAAGGGTCTTCCCCAGAAGGGGGAGTAATGATGTTGCAGTGGGATTATATCATCCCTGGGCACTTGCCCAAACATGACTTGGAGACCTCGGTATTCAAGAATGAAGAGGGATTGTATCATCCTGGGACATATGTCCAGAAGTGATCCGGTGATTTCGGTCATCGAGAATGTGGTAGGATTGTATCATCCTTGAACTTCAGTTCAGAATGGATCCGGTGAACTTCGGTCATAGAGAAGGTGGTAGGATTGTATCATCCTTGGACTTTGGTTCAGAATGGATCCGGTGAACTTCGATCATCGAGAAGGTGGTAGGATTGTATCATCCTTGAACTTCAGTTCAGAACGGATCCGGTGACTTCGGTACTCGAGACCATGTGTTGATCCCGTAATTCCTAGAGGAAGGATTGTCTAAGTTCCACAACTGTGTTGATCCCGTAATTCCGAAAGCAAGGATCATTAGTAACTCCGTAAAGACCTAAATCCCATAATTCCGAAAGGAAGGATCATTGAATTGATCCCGTAATTCCAATAGGAATGATTGTCTGAGTTCCACATATGTGTTGATCCCGTAATTCTGAAAGGAAGGATCGTTAGTAACTTCGTAAAGACCTAAATCCCATAATTCCGAAAGGAAGGATCGTTGGTAGCTCTGTAAAGACTTGATCTCGTAATTCCTAGAGGAAGGATTGTCTGAGTTCCACAACTGTGTTGATCCCGTAATTCCAAAAGGAAGGATCATTAGTAACTTCGTAAAGACCTAAATCCCGTAATTCCGAAAGGAAGGATCATTGAATTGATCCTATAATTCCAATAGGAAGGATTTTCTGAGTTCCACAGATGTGTTGATCCTGTAATTCCGAAAGGAAGGATCATTAGTAACTTCGTAAAGACCTAAATCCTGTAATTCCGAAAGGAAGGATCATTGGTAGCTCCATAAAGAATTGATCCCGTAATTTCAACAGGAAGGATTATCTGAGTTCCATAGATTTGTTGATCCCGTAATTCCAATAGGAAGGATTGTCTGAGTTCCACAGATGCGTTGATCCTGTAATTTCGAAAGGAAGGATCGTTAGCAACTATGTAAAGACCTAAATCCTGTAATTCCGAAAGGAAGGATCATTAGTAGCTCCGTAAATACTTGATCCCGTAATTCTGAAAGGAAGGATCGTCTGAGCTCCATAGATGTGTTGATCTTGTAATTCTGAAAGGAAGGATCGTTAGTAACTCTGTAAAGACCTAAATCTCGTAATTCCGACAGGAAGGATTGTCTGAGTACCATAGACATGTTGATCCCGTAATTCCGAAAGGAAGGATGATGTTGATGTTTTGATGATGATGATGTTGATGTTTTGATGATGTTGATGTTTTGATGATAATGATTTTATGATGATGATGATGTACTGATCGAAAGATCAGAGTGTGATGATGATGATATTTTGATGTTTTGATGATGTTGAATGTTTTGATCATAATGATGTTTTGATGATGTTGATGCTTTCATGATGATGATGTTTTTATGATGATGATGATGTACTAATCAAAATATCAGAGTATGATGATGATGTACTGATCGAACGATCAAGAGTATGATGATGATGATGTACTAATCAAAATATCAGAGTATGATGATGATGTACTGATCGAACGATCAAGAGTATGATGATGATGATGTACTGATCGAAAGATCAGAGTATGATGATGATGATGATCAGTATGTGATGATGATGACATATTGATTAAAATATCAGACTATGATGATGATGATTCTATTCGAGAGTTGAAGTATGATGATGCTGCTGATCATGATGTTACTAATCAGAATGTGATGATGTTGCTGATTGAAAGGTCAAAATGCTGAAGATGTCTTTGCTGATCGAAAGATCAAAGTGCTGAAGATATTGCTGATCAAAATGCTGAAGATATTGGTGTTGATTGAAAGGTCAAAGTGCTGAAGATGTTGCTGCTGATCGAAAGGTCAAAGTGTTGAAGATGTTGCTGAAAATGTTGTTGATCAAAAGATCAAAGTGTTGAAGATGTTACTGATCAAAAGGTCAAAAGATGCTGATGTTGATTAAAGAGTTGCTATCATCAAATATTGAAGACAAAGACTATATGATGTTGAAAAGCTTCCAATGATTTATAGATGTGTTGCCCTGATGATGTTGATGATGTCCTCTCCTACCATTTTTGTTGTTGATGTTGTTGTATAATACCCTTCTCATTAAGGGGAAGTGTTGAAATATTGTAACTTCGAAGAATATTCTATATGTATCTTTTGTGGTCCCCGATGGTCCTACCGGGAGAACCACTTGTATTATCTTGTACCCTGATGCTTCTAATCAGAAGAACTAATAAGAGTCATGAGGTTGTCCCTCTATTTGTAAAGGTGGGTCATTAGCACCCCAGTGTGGTTACTTGAGCCTACATGTGTAACTCGAGCCTACATGATTAACTCAAGCCTACATGTCAGATGAGTTAATTCAAGTGAACAGATGAATATAAATAGAGGTGTGGTGCTCCTCATTTGAGACACACACACTCTCACTTGTGTAGCGCATTAGTGGAGAAGATAAGTAGCTGGAGAAGGAGGAGGATCAGGCTTTGATCTCCTTGTTGGTTTTACCTTTTATCTTTTTGGGGCATCTATATTGAGGAAGCTTTTACTAGGTTTCTCCCTTTAGGGTTTTCCCAGGATAAATCTTTATGTTCCTTTTGTATGGTTGTGCTTGTCTATATTTCAGTGATCCTATTTATATGCTTTTGTTATGAATTCGAAATGAAATACTAATGATCTAGCTTAGCATATGAAAATTTAACAAAACCTGATCACGATAAGAAAAAGACCTAACTATGAAAAAATGTACAATAATATACAATAACCAACCTTTGCTGAAAATTATGCATAGTACTTCTTGAGATAGAGCCCATTTCTAGGCTCTGCCAAGGTCGTTCCCTCATAATCCACTAACTCATAAGCACCCTTCTCTAACTCACGTTTGATGACGTAAGGACCACACCACATGGGGTTAAACTTTCCTACCCCCAAGGGTTCTTTCAGTTGATCCCACAAAAGGACCAAGTCTCCCTCACTAAACCTCCTTAGACAGACAGACTTATCGTACTGGACCTTTACGCGATGTTTATTTACTTCTAGATCCACCAAGGCATCTCGATGCTGCTCATCAAGTTGCTCAAGGTGGACCAAACACTCCTCCAATGGTGAAGTGTCTGGTAAGAGTTCTATATCTAGCTTCAAAGAAGGAATCTTGCATTCAACCGACAATACCGAATCCACTCCATGTACAAGTTGATATGGAGAAAAACCTGTGGCAGTCTTAACAGCGGTTTTATATGCCCACAAAGCAGGATATAACATAATGTGCCAATTATTCTTGCTTCGTGCGATGGTTCATTGGAGAATGGATTTGAGTGATTTATTCACTGCTTCTACCTGTCCATTCACTTCAGGGTAGTAAGAGAAGGAATGCTCTTTCTTGTACCCTAACTTTGATGCCAACTCTTCCATCATACGATTCTGAAAGTGCAAGCCATGGTCAGTGACAAGCTCTTTCATAATTTCGAACTGAGTAATAATCTGGTTGAATACGAAGTGCGTGACTGTCTCACTGTCAGATTTAACTGTAGGCATAGCCTCATCCCATTTTGTGAAGTAATCAACAACCACTATGATATGATGATGGCCCCCAACTGAAGCTAGGTTGCAATCCATAAAATCAAGCCCCCACTTAGTGAAGGGACCGACGGTGATGATGGGATGTAACAGGGAAGGTTTCGAGTGCATATTACGTGCAAACACTTAGCAAGGGTGGCACCTCTTGACCGCATCTACACAATCCTTAAAGATCGACGTCTAGAAATAACCCACTCTTAAGATTTTTTGGGCTGTAGAAAGCCCAGATAAATGACCACCACACGCCCCTCCATGTAAATCATTTAGCACTACCCCAGCCTCTTCATGATTTAAACAACGTCATAAAATGGAATCTACCCCACGACGGTACAAAGTGTTATCCACTATGAGGTAATTCTTAGACACGTGACATACTTGTCGTCGTTCATCCCATGAGAGGTGAGTAGGGACCTTCAATGTTTGTAAATATATAATGATATCCCCATACCATGGGTCTAAAGTTGAGATTAAGAAGATGTGCTCATCGACAAACTTATCTTCACAAACCAACTCCTCGGCGTCACTTGGGAAATCCGATATAAGCTCTGCAAAAATTAACGATTTCTTTGATTTTGCTGAAACAAATTCGAGATCGAATTCTTGCAGGATGACAATCCATTTATTATATTTTCCCCCAATCATCCTTCGAGTGAGGATGAATTGAAATGGATTTACATGGGCTACAACCAAGGTCTTGCGAAGGAGAATATAATGTCTCAACCGTTGAACCGCATGTACGGTAGCTAAGGCAAGATTCTCAACATGAGAATAACGAATATCTGCGTCAATAAGGTTTCAGATCAGATAGTATATGACATTCTCTTAGAGCTCCTCATCCTCTTGAACCAAAATCATACCAATCGTCTCCATGGATGCAACGACATAAAGTAGAAAACCACGACTGTAGTCTGGGGGACTAATCACCAGGGTCGATGCTAGGGCTCACTTGAGCGCATCAAAGGACTCCTGGGCTTGCTCATCCCAACAAAAGGTGGTGTCCTTCTTCAAAAGACGCATGAATCCTCTAGTCAAATTGGCAAAATTGACAATGAATATTCGTAAGAATTTTGCCATGCCGTGCAAACATTGAAAATGACGAATATTTTTTGGGGAAGACAACTGAAGTATTGCCTCAGCCTTCAAAGGGTTGACTCTTATACCATCTTTAGAAACAATGAATCCTAATAAGCGACCTAACTTCACACAAAAAATGCACTTATGAGGATTTAACCTAACCAAATAATGGCGACATCTTTCGAATACCAATCTCAAGTGATGGGAATGACGCATTCTCATACGAGAATGAGCAGCAGGGTCATCCAAAAATACTTTGATAATTGACTTGAGATCATGGAAGATCAAGGTCATTGCCCACTAAAAAGTAGCTCCGACGTTCTTAAGGCTAAAAGGCATTTTTCGATATGCAAAAGTTCCCCAAGGACAAATAAATGCAGTCTTATGTTGGTCCTCAAGTTTAATTTGTATCTGATTATATCTGAAAAAGACATCCATAAAGGAAAAAACCTCACTACCCGCAAACTCATCCAAAATCTAATCAATAAATGGTGTGGGGAAATTGTCCTTAAGACAGGCATGATTCAAATCATGAAAATCAGTACATATGCGGATCGCTCCCTGCTTCTTATCCACCAGAACGAGGTTTAAAACCCACTCCGTCAAGGGAATAGGATAGATAAAATCGGCTTTCAACAGTTTCTCTATCTCTACCTTAATCGCGGGTGCTTTCCTAGGATTCACTGCACGTAAACATTGTCAAATAGGCTTAGCATTGGGATAAGTATTAATCTCATGTTCGACAATCCGAGGGTCGATTCCTAGCATTTCATCGTAAGACCAAGCAAAGATATCACATAATTCTTTAAATAGCTCGGTGTATTCTAGAATCTCAGCATGGGAACATTCTGCCCCAATATAGACATTCTGTATCCTACCAGGATCGCAAGAGATATTGATAGGAATCATTGAAGATATGTTTTCCATATTTCCATCAGCCATATGACTAGGAGAGCTTAATGGAACCATAGGACTACCAACTCTCTCACTGAGAACCACCCTAAAGTCCTCACGCACCAAGCGGTCAATCTTGGGAAGAAAGTGAGATCTATGATGGATTTCCTCCCATGGTGGCTCAAATCCCGACATGGCCGCAATAATCACTTCATCTGAAGGGAAAATAGTATCAAGGAAGTCGTGCATGTGAGAAGACTGCACTGCCCATGCTGACAACACATAAGGGTCCTCATCCTCCATCCGTGAAGAAGAAGGACTGGGATCTGTAACACACTCAACATTAGCTTGATAAGCTATCATAGTTGTAGGCAACGGTACGTTCATCACGATGGGCTCACTCAGAGTACTCAGTGTAGGAAGAACCCAAGGGTCTTCCATATGACTTGTGCGAAATGACACCAATCTCATAGATGTCAAAGCCTCACCAGAACTAGACCCTATCATAAGGATCGGTGTAGGACAACTAAAGCTTCCCATGAGGGATGGATACATGCCTACACCCACACTCCCAGTTGCCGGCTGAGAGTGTTCAACGATCGGGATCGAAGCTCCCGAATATGTGGTAACAGATGAATTCTTGAATGTCGTTTGATCAATCGTGACTATCTTCCTGTTAAATGGAAAGCATACAACACAAAATAGGGAAGAAGCAATGGCTTGCATATTGTACATCCAATTCCTACCCAGCAAGAGATTGTAGTCAAGGGGTGCATCAACCACCTCGACCTCTATCGCAACGGTCTTCCCTCCCAAATGGACCTTAAGGGAAGGAAGGATCGCGTGCAGCCTAAACGATCTCCCATCGAACGTAGTTAACATGGTCTCTTATTTAGACAACTCAAGGGAACCTAAACCCTTCCAACATGATTAATACATCATAGAAGCGACAACGCCTTCGTCAATCACAGTGCGCTTCACGGTCATGTTAAGACATTCTACGTGAATCAAAAGAGACACATAGTAATGCAAGTGAGGCTAAAGTCCTACGGTTTCAAATTTAATCATGGAGGAAGAATCATCATCATTCACACTAAGGGAAGAAAGCAAAGCCTTCCTTTGCAAAGGAAAACTCTGAAGCACTTCCAATGTAGACATCGCACAAGGAGTGTGACCCAAATCCTCAACAACTGAATAGTTCTAGGCGGCTCGGGCATTAGGATTGTGCCCCGAACTCTTAAGGACTCCCTTAAGAATGTGAGTTGCAACTTCATGTTTATCCACAGGTTTCTCAATACGCAAAGGAGACCCTGGTGGATCAGGTTCCTTTCCTGGGCTGGGTTGTGACGAACCATAGTCCTTCACACATGTCACAACTTTCATAGCATGTACCATGTTAATGAAACCACGACCACTACCCTCCGACAGATATTGATCACCACCAGACTGATCATGGGTCCTCGAGTTCATATTTTGATTGTGAGGTAAAGGGTTAGTTAGCAAAGCTGGGCCCTGTGCCAAGAATCTCGAGGCTTCATCGATATGAGGGCACAAGTAAGTGAGGCGATCGTCCTTACACAACTTTCAAGTGAATTTACCCTTACGTTTATCTTGCTTGTCCCCCCAGCATCACAAGCATTCTTTCCATTATTCGCATTCTCATTCCTATTCCCACCCTTACGATTATTCTTACCCTTCTTTTTATTCCTTCCGGGCTGCTGGTTACCCTTCTGTTCCGACGATTGTACTGAAAGAACACTCGCCATTTGGGTGGGTTGAGATGAAGCTGTGGCTTGTCCCGAAGCAGATTGGTTGATTGACAATTGACTAACTAGTTTTGCAACCGAATCTACAGGTTTAGCACTCGTACAACCCACAATTCCATCGGCATGTGGTCCAGGTTTAACTTTGGGGTTGAAACTAGAACGTGGAGCGTTGGGAATGATCTCATATAACAAACCGGACTAAGCATAAATCAAGTCCAGTTCCTGTGCCCTAAAAATTGCTTGTTCCTCATTATGCACTCCGGATGTAGAAACATCCTTCGCTATATATGGCAATAATGACTTAAGGAACCATTTGAGGAGGAATTGCAGTGGTATAAAGGCTTTAATTAACCTCTTCCATCTACGCCACTCTTGGATGTGATCCAAGATATGTGTGGCTTTATCATGTCGAAATGTCGACAAGAGTTCAGTACCAATGTCATAACGCACTGGTAGCTAGAAGTGGTTAAGAAAGGTCATCGCTAGGTCATCGATAAAGCGAATGCCCCCCTAGGTAGCTCTATATACCATTTCGCGGTAGGCCCTGTAAGGGTGCGTTGAAACAGCCTTAAATGGATGGAGTCCTGGTGTAAGGAATTTGAAGAGCACCATAGGTGAAAAGTGGTAACGTGTTCACTCAGATACTCTCCCAGTTTTCCCTCGAACTTGGGTATGTCCGAGGGAAGCTTAGTAGGGACAGCCGGCCAGGCCGGGTCATGAGCTACAGGATCGGTCCTCAATCTCGACAAGTTAGGAAGATTCAGCGTCATGAGGAAAGGGAGCCTAGGATGATGAGGTCGATGGACCGCTCCCTAATAGTTTTGATTCACATAGGTCTGATTACCACCATGGCCTTGGCCATAGTTCCCTCCTCCCGTTTGACCCGTATCAGGTGGCATGGAAGCACCATAGTGTGGTGGACCTTGACTATTCAGAGGTACAAAGACGTAATTTGGAGAGTAAGAAGGTTGTTGATACCCGCCCCCATAAGGTGAAGAACCCTGTCCATAATGTCTCCCATAATAAGGTCCACCAGTCATCACATGCGATGTCCCATGAGACACTCCGTAGGTAGGAATATACGCTCTGGAAGTAGGAATATACATACCAGAAGTAGGAATATATGCTCCGAAAGTAGTAACATGACCTCTAGAAGTATGAACATAACCTCTTGAAGCAACGGGCGGTATGTAAAATTGAGACACAACTGGTCTAGTAACCGCAGTATGGACATAACTCGTAGCAATGTTCCGACCCAAAGGACCATGTGAATGAGGTGGAGGGTGGACATTCAAAGAACTAGGGATAGAGGAAAAAGGAATTTGTGTAATTAAGTATGTACTATTCCCTATATTCATTCGTCTTGGATCTGGTATCCTAATAGGATCACTAACCCTAGACCTAGGAGGAATATGTGATGTAGCTTCCACCGTCGAGATGGAAGGTGCAATGTGACTAGTGCTCCCAAACCTCTCTGCATGGTAAGGAATGAGTGTGCTCCCAGGCATAGTGTTAGGCTCGAACTCAGATTCGACATGAAATTCCAAATCATGTGTGGGAAAACCAGACATACCATAACTACCATAACTAGTGCTCGCGGGTTCGAAATGAGTCTCCTCATCCTCCGGCATACCATATCGGTGATGCGTCAATGGGAAATCAACCCTAGAGTAAGTAGGTCTATCATGAAAGGTTCCTATCTCAGAAATCACAGTACCTAACTCTGTCAAGTCGGGTGAAGGATCATAGTTAGGAGTAAACTCCCCATCTTCCACATGAATGGGAGAAGGTGGTTCAGGAATACCTTCTATATGGTCTCCCATGGTGTGTGAATCAATGTGTGAAGTAGTCCACCTGGACTGTCTATTTCTCTCTCCCAAAGGAGGAGAAGACATAGAAGGTGGAATCCCTACTAAACGATGAGAACGGTGAGGAGCCGCACCCGAATCCACAATGACTCAAAAATATAAAAGAATCTCTATCTTTGCAAACCCAAGGCAAGCTATCATGCACAGAGCAATCACCAATAAAATCTAAAGCCAAATATAAGCAATTAAGGGTAGGATAAGTGAGCTCCCAAATGAAGCAGGTATGTCTCACCTAGGATAGGCTTGAGACTCCCATACACAACAAGCGGAGGTACGTAATCAATTATTGTGGCCCTTATCTTCAACGCATAAAGCGACCGTGTTGTCCGAACCCAACATGACCGAAACACCTGCAGAATAACCCCTACAAAGTACCCCCTCGATATCCTAGGTAAGGCCATTAAAGTCACCTCAATATAATAAATGATCAGGAGGACAGTCGCAGGAAGAATTGACCGTATGGGCAGGGTAGCAAAGCCCGAAACTCTTGAAAGAGCCCCTAGATACGAATACAATCTTGGAAATATCTCCGGTGCTACTCAGTTATTACTAGGGGTCATCCCAATCAATAACCACTCACACTGCCTCATGCTTAACTCCCTTTTGAGAGGAGGATCCTGAGAATCACTGGTTATACCAAGGATTTCACACACTCACCTGGACAGACACATACATGTTGTTGTTTAGTGGTCTTGGAGAATTTACTCACAATGAACTATTCCAAGACCCTAAAACCTAATCTTGTTGGTGAACTCTATCAAATAAAATAGTGTAGTTCATTTTAATTAAGCGTTGATTTTAATTGGCTTTATTACTCAAAAGAGGGATATGGCCGTGCAACTAATGGTGTTATGACACAACATGAAGTAAAATGCACACCTAACAATCAATGCAAATGCATTGTGTCCATGAAAACAGGGTATGCTACTACGTGAAATGCACAATTTTCTTCAAATGATAAACGCAAGATTTCCTATATGAACTCCTAACTAATACTCCAAAGCAATTCTAGTGCAAGTACTATGCCAAATGCAAAATGCAATGCATGATGATAAGCAAATATTTTTGGATTTTTTGAAATAAAATGAGATATAAAAAGAAAAAGAATGATTATACAACCCCCAAACTTTGCAAGCACACTCAAGCAAAGCACTAAAGCAAAAGAAGTCTAATGCACTAATCTCAAAACAAAAAATTGAAAATGCAATGACAAGAAATTTCTTAAAAAAGAAATTTGCCCTAAAAAAAACATCTCTGGTAAGAAATAGAGGTGTATACAAACTCTGGCAGTATCAAAGGAGACTCAGCAATCATAACTCACCCAACAACCATTCAACTTCCTCTACAAGGAAAAACTAAGGGCATATGTGACTGTTCGCAGTAAACCCGTGTGTATATGCAGAAATGGCAGAGAAAACCACATGTATACGTGACTGTGAGTTCAAAACTCACCTACATGAAGAAAGGTGAATAAAAATCAAGGAAAATAGACAAGCTGAGACAAACTTCACACCAATCAGACACTACCAAGCAAATATGCCCCCAGACCTGACACAGAAACAAGAGAGAAAGAGCAATTCAAAGTCATTGAATGCCAATAGAAAACCCCCAAATGACAACTACTAGGAACTCCCCAGCGGAGTCACCAATTGTGTTACGGAGAGAAATTCCTATGGCTTGGGGTACCACAAAAGATAGCTTGAATCCAGAAATGAATCCTTTCCAATATGCAATAGAAATTAATTATCTAACACTAAAGGATCAGACCTTGTACCTTATTCCGGACGATTGAAGTAGATCCCCGTTGAGATTTCCAACTTTAGCTTGAATTGATAGATTACTTCCTCAACAACAAGTAAACAATATAAGCATACTATATATATTGGTGTTAGATCTATTCTAGCATATATAATAAACAATGTATAAACATTTGAAATCATCCCATGGATAAAATATTCATTCAAGCATACATTATTGGACAGGAAAAGATATTTCTATTAATATAAAATTAGAGATTACAATGGATACAACCTCTATCGGCACGTCTGTGAATCGGAGAAACTAAATCCCCCACTTCAACCTCCACCACTTCAATCCTCCATCTCTCGATAGCAAGATCACAAGCCAAAGGAAAGATTGGGAAGAACACAAAAGTACTCCAAGGGACAAAGGGATGCAGACTCAAGCATAAGTTCCGGCAACAATGGACTACAGTTTCTTTGCTCTCAATTCTCTCTTATGCCTTTAATGTACCAAAGAGTTCCTTATATAGATTTTCAAAGGGATAATGAAAGGCCGAATCTGAGTGATCTCAAGGCATATGGAAGGCCAGGAGTCAAGTGAGTCAAATCCATGTCAAGGAAAACTCCAAAAGGATTTGAATTTTGTACACATCCCGATGTACGCGGTTTTAGTGGTCAAACCCGCATATATACGCGATTAAGGGTTTAAAAGTCACGTATATGGATTTACATATGTTTTTAGGGATGGTCTAGGAAACATCAAAGGACAAAAAATGGTCCAAGGGGTCTAAGGATTCTGTAGAGGGACAGTGAAGGCCATACAAGTGTGATTCACCTGGAGGGGTAAAATCAGCTATAACATTGGTATGGAAGGATAGATAGCTTATTGAAAAGCTCTGGATTTACCAAAAGTAAATCCGACCCTAACATTTACTTTAAGGTTATGGATGATGAACCTGTCATACTATTACTATATGTGGATGACTTGTTTCTGACAGGAAATGAGAAACATATTGTAGAATGAAAGAAGAAGCTTGTTGAATAATTTGAGATGAAATATCTTGGATTGATGCACTATTTTCTTGGCCTAGAAGTATGGTAGAGGCCAGAAGGAATATTTCTCAACCAGAGAAAGTATGTTGTGGAAATATTAAAAGGATTTTATATATTGGATTGTAAAGTCATGGCCACACCCATGGATACCAACCTGAAGTTTTTGTCTAGTTAATCATCAGATTTAGTGGATGTAACTGAGTACAAATAGATTATTGGGTCGTTGATGTATCTGATGAATACTAAGCCAAATATATGTTGTGTTGTGAACACCCTGAGTTAGTATCTTGTTAAACCTAGAAGTTCTCACATGATATATGAAAAGCATGTGCTGAGGTACCTGCAAGGCACGATATACTTTGGACTATATTATGATGGAGATCATGACTACAGATTATATGGTTATACATATGTAGATTGGGTTGGAAGTACCTCAGACAGGAAGAGCACCTCAGGTGGATGTTATTGTCTGGGATCCACCATGATCTCATGGTTTAGAAAGAACCAGTCCATTTTTGCTCTTAGCACAGCTAAAGCAGAGCATACAACAACTTGTTCTACTAGATGTGAAGCCATATGGCTTCGAAAGTTGATGTCAAGTCTATTTGATCTAGAGTTGGATACCATAATGATTCTATGTGACAACCAAAGTTGTATAAAGATGACGAAGAACCCAGTGTTACATGATAATTCAAAACACATAGAAATACAATATTTTATATACGGGACATGGTATAGAAGGGAGCTATAAAGCTCTAGTATGTGAGCAATGATGATCAAGTTGCTGATGTTTTGACCAAGCCTCTATCTCAAGTAAAGTTTTAATACTTCTGTGACAATCTTGGTGTAGTCCGAAAATACCTTCCTCGAAAGGAGGAACAGTGATGCTGAAGACCTTCCTCATAGGGAGGATTAATGATGATGACATTGAAGAATTTCCTCATAAGGAGGAATAGTGATGATGATGCTGAAGTATTTCCTTGTAGGGAGGAACAATGATGATGATGTTGAAGACTTTCCTCATAGGGAGCAACAATGATGATGATGTTGAAGACTTTCCTCGTAGGGAGGAACAGTGATGATGATGTTATAGAATTTCAACGCAAGTAGCAATGTTGATGATATGGACCCTCCTCGAAAAGGGGAGAAAGTTGATGATATGGAACCTCCTCGAAAATGGGGAGTAGGTTGATGATATGGACCCTCCTCAAATAGGGGGAGAAGGTTGATGATGTGGACCCTCCTCGAAATGGGAGAGTAGGTCGATGATGTTGTAGTGGGATTGTATCATCCCTGGACATTAGTCCTAAAGTGATATACACAATTGTGTCTCCTTGTTTTGAAAGGATTACATCATCCTTGTACTTATGCCATAAAGTGATAGGGACTGATCATCCCGTAATTGAATCCGTAGACTTCTGTCTCCGAGAAAGTGGTAGGATTGCATTGTCCTTGTACTTATGTCATAAAGTGATAGGGACCAATCATCTTGTAATTGAATCCTTTGACTTCTATCTCTGAGAAAGTGGTAGGATTGCATCATCCTTGGACTTATGTCCTAAATTGATAGGGATTGATCATCCCGTAATTGAATCAATAGACTTTTGTCTCTTTGAAAGTGGTAGGATTGCATCATTGGACCTATGTCCTAAAGTGATAGGGATTGGTCGTCTTGTAATTTGATCATGTGTGCTACAGGTTATGTTGTTGCTGACGACGATTTTGTTGATCGAAAGATCAAGTATTGGTGCATATGATGATGTTGATCAATAGATAAATTGTTTCAAAGGATCTAGTGATCGAGTGGTGCAAAGGATAAAGTGATCGAGTGTTGCAAAGGATCGTGTGATCGAGTGTTGCAGAGGATCAAATGATCTAATGCTGTATAGGATCGAGTGATCGAGTGTTGCAGAAGATGAAGATAAAAAATGAAGACTCAGTGTTGTGAAAGATGATGTTCCATTGTTGAAAATCTTGAGCATGTTCAGTAACTGTTCCAATTGCCGATGATTGTTGAAAACTTCTAATGAGTAGATGTATCACCTTGATGTTGTTGCAGATGTTGTCTTTCTCCTTGGTCCTATAGTTGATGATGTTGTTGTTAGTATAATATTCTTATCGTTAAAGGGGAGTGTTGAAATATTGTAACTTCAAAGAGTATTCTAATGTATTTTACTAATGTAACCTATGGGAGATGTTTTATTGCTCTTTCAAGATCTTACTATTGCATTTGTTCATCATAAAGTCATGAGGTAAGACCTCCGATGTAAGTTGGTTCAATAGAACCTTGTTGAATATAATATAATATTGTTTTGTGACTTCCTAGGTGAATTCGGCCCAGTAAGTTTGTTGGGTCTAACTTGTTATGGAAACATTCAAGTGTAAGAAAGAGTAGAAATAGAGGAGGTGTGTTCCTCATTTGAACACACACACACACTCACTTGTGTATAACGCATAGGAGATATAGAGAGACATATATGCAAGGAGGAATAGCACCTATAAGGGGTTTTATCTTTGTACTTTTGAAACATATATATAAAATAATTTTTGTTGGGTTTTATTCGCCTTGAGGGTTTCTCGAGATAAATCTGTGTTTATATTGTGATTGTGTTTCTTGCAGTGATATTTCATATGCTATTGTTGTGAAATTGAATTGAATACTAATGATATCTAGCTAAGCATATGGAATCTTAACACTTATTAATTCTTAAATTTGCAACCATAAAATGTTTGGTGATTTTTTTTTAATATTCAAAATTATAAGGAATTTATAAAAATTTTGGACAATGTTGGCGATTTTTAGAGTTAAGAAAAATATCTCATGGAATTTGGGTGAATCATCTTTGAAAAAAGGAAAATTGATGAATCTTTTTTTGGAAAAAAAGGTAGAAAGATAGACCATGGGAGAAATTTTGCCCCTAAATTTTCCTTGGAAAACACCTTGAATTCTTATGAGATTGGAGAACACCAAAATAGATTCCTTTTCTACATATGATCATCTAAGTAAGCAAAAAATATTGGTAGCAATGTAATTCAAATACTTATATCAGGGATAATTTTAAGGACACCCTCGAAATTTATGTGTATAATAAATGGGAAAATCTCCCTAATATATAGGTAGAAGTGAAGGTTATTTTATCAATGATAAAATACGTATATATAATTTGCTAGATAATATTTCATTCTATTATAGAATCTTGTAAACTCTTTCCCAATATTTCACTACATTGCGAGATGTTGTACAATCTTGGCAAATATTTCACTGAATTATACAATATTGTGAAAGCTTGGTGAATCTTTCATCAAATTATAAAACCTTGTAATGTATTAGTGAATATTTTAGTAGGAATTCTTAGCTTTTGATTCTACATATTACTAAGGGAGTGCAATGGAAGAGCATATACCAAATCTTGGATCTCTCGAATCCTAGACCCTCAACTGAGCAAATGCGTGAATCAGGAGAGGATCTATTTATTTATACATTTAACAAGTAGTATTGGGTCACCCAACACTGGAGGTGTTGGTGAAACACAAGTACAATAAATAGATTCAAGTAAAGTGGGGACTCCTCTTTTTATCTTATCCATTAATTGTCCAAAATACGTGTGAGGACCCAAATCTTGACATACTAACAAACTGATAGAATTGAACACTTTACACCATGGAGTTATTATGGCACCCATGAACTGTTATTACAACATGGAGTATTATTGAGATCCACAACCTTAATATAGTGTATGAATTCCCAATTATCCTATTTTCCAAATATCTCACTTTTAAGATACCCTATAACGAAAAATAACATGCTTATATATTTATAGATACAAATGCCACTTTTTCATTTCTTTTATTAATAATCAAAATATGAATTATGTCATTTGATTTAGAATTGTTAGAGTTGTTTAGAAACTTGCAATGGTTATTATAAATAAGAACATACGCTGAGAGGAATAGAAACCACATTAATTCATCATCACACATATCATAAGAACTAAATACTATTTTTTCTCATATAAACTGAGGAAGTGTTTTTATCCATTTCCTTGAAATTCTTGAAAGCATGCAAAATGTGGTAAAACTGTTGAGCTAGGATGTTTTTGTTCTATGACTCATAAATTGAATTGCATAAAAGAATGTGGACATATCTCAAAAGCACATAAGAAGTAACACATGCATGGAATATAAAGAATGCATATGAAAAGTAGACACAATGAGATAACAAAGTTAGTTCCCAAAAGAAATTATATCTCCAAACCCACTTCTCAAAGGGAGAGGTCAATTATATAATCTCAACAAATATGATGGAAAAATACATTGCACAATACATTGATACCCTGGTGGCTGAAAATGTTGAGAAACCATTACTTGAGTCCTTGAATTGGTTGTACCCATAGCTTCGTTCTATTGAGACAATGAAAAATGAGTATAAATACTCTCAACTTATTATTACAAAAGATACAACAACACCTTCCTCTCTTTTTCCCAATGAGGGCTATATGGAGAAAAAGACTCAAACATTTCCTCAAACCCTCACAAATACTATCTCCTCTAACTCACTCCAACATGGAGTTCACCAACAAAAGGAATGGATAGTTCTCCACCAAGAGGAATGTATAGTTATCCACCAAAATGTGGACTCTCTCCACAAAGAAATGGATTCTATCCGCTAGAAAATATGGATACACAATGGAAAATAAAGGGGTATTTATAGTGTTGAGAACCCCCCATTGGTATGATTCACATGACTTTTTCATTATTCCCTCATTAAAATACTTGTTGCAACCACTAGCCAAATTTAATGGCTTGTTATAACCATTTATATGGTTTCGTTGGCATGATATAATAGTGGTTAGTTGCCACTTGAAACAACCACAACTTATGTCATAACCAAATTTTCTAATAAACGTGTGCTTAATGGTTTCAATGGCCAAGATACCACCGATCCATCCTTGCGCGTGCATGTTATGATATTGGTCATGTGATGGAGAGGGGGAGGGATCCCCAGGATTAATCCCATGGGATTCCTGCTCCTCTTTATTTTTTCAATACACTCCATTCAACATATATAATAAGCCATGGGATACCCATTCAATGGTTATGCGATGGTGTAGTGGTAAGGTGTGGGTCATGTTAATGGGACGTCAACACTTCAAATGGCCCGACCTCCCTTTTAATTCAAATATATTCCATATATTAACAAATCAAAAGGAGACATGTGTCACATAAGGTTTTATTTTGCCCAAAATGTATCATATTTAACAAAAAGTGAAAATATTCCTGGAATATTTCATGTTTTGGGCATAATGTTTCGCTCATAAATCAGAATCGTGAGGACTTTGGACCACTGGAAAGACCTTGAAATTCACTACAATAGTTTTGTTTTGATATTTTTATAATTCCTTATTGTTTGTCTGGGGCGAGCATTTTAGTAAGAAATCATCTTTTAAAATATGTTTTCTTACTAAAATGCCCACCCCAGACAAACGGTAAGGAATTAGAAAAAACTCAAAACATAAAGCTTGTAGAAAATTGCAAGATATTTCTGATAGTCCATCGTCTGCCCAATTTTGAGTTATAAGCAAAATGATATTCCCAAAATACAGAAGATTCCAGGAGTATTTTCACTTTTTGTTAGATAGGATACATTATAGAAGAGGGTAGAATGTTATGCAAGATTTGATTGGTCCATTTTTTGCCACATCACAGATGAATCTCCTAACATGTCATCTTTTCATATGGTATGGATGCCACATGTCACGGTTTGATTGGTCCATTTGGCACCCTAAAAAGGAAAAAATGAGTGACACGTGTCATGAACTGGTGCTACCATGTCATCATCTATGTTGTATGGTTTTCATGTGTCGCCCTTGGAGTGATTCCACGTGGAACCCTCTTTTTCCCATTCTTGAAGTGAATTTTCTTGTTTGTCCAAAAATTCATAATGTTGTAGTTTCCTTATCCAGACTCAGTTTGAGGTGTCTCTTGCGCCATTTGAATCGGATCGACAAGATCTTCACAACCATGACCTCTATGCTAAGATTTTTTGAGTTTAAAATTTCACCTTTTTATATCCTCCCATATCAATTGTTTTAGCACCCTAAATGAATGAAAACGAGTATATATCAAATATCATAATGTCTACATCTCAGGTCAAACATGCCATGTGCATATTATTTACAATCATGATGGAAATAAAGGATTGTGTTGAAACTAAATCATATATTTATCATACATAACTAGATACATCTCTAAATGAATGTTATAACATAATCTTGTCACCATCATGTTAAGAGATAGGTATTTCCTTGTCTTCTCCACTCCCTCAAAGTTTTCCCTAGAGAAATGAAGGTTCAAATTATCCCTTTGCAATTTTTCCCTGTGTTGAGTTGGTAATGCTCCTCTTCCATTGACAAAACCTGTTACCCAAGTCAGCACCACTCCTGATACACGAGCAAGAAGTGGTTCCATCACTCCTTCCCTCGCTGCAAGAAGCGTTACCCCCTTATCACCGCCTGTTTGCTTCATTGGAGGAGAGGTGCTCGAGTTTTCAAGGAAAAAAAATAAGTTTCGAGAGGATTCTCAAAGCTGATTTCTGTGGAGCCTCATACATATGGTTTAGGACCAGCTCGAGTGTTGGGTAAAATATGCACTATCTAATTCAACACTTAATTGTCAACCCGGGAAGGTAGCTTATAAGATGGAAACACTATATGTGCAGGATTGAAGGCTTGTACTAACCTAAGCTAACTAAAGATGCAAATGCGCTAACATGCAACTATATGATTTTAAACTAAATTCATGACTTTCATAATTCAAATGCAAGAATTTAATCTATCTATAAAAATAGAAAACTAAGAACTTGAAAAGTAACTATAAATTCAAATCTAACCTAATGTTATGCTAATCCATTCTATGAAATAAAATTGTAATGACTAATCTAGGAAAGCGGTCACTTGGTCCGAAAGCAATCTAATCTAATGAAAGTAAAGTTAACTATTCAAAATA
Organism: Pseudotsuga menziesii; assembly: GCA_001517045.1. Taxonomy (NCBI): domain Eukaryota; kingdom Viridiplantae; phylum Streptophyta; class Pinopsida; order Pinales; family Pinaceae; genus Pseudotsuga; species Pseudotsuga menziesii. The sequence goes on from LPNX010648205.1 coordinate 171,724, forward strand.
GGCAACAAATCAACTAAAATATTTCATGAATTCATGAACTATATGCTTATGCAGGGATGAGAATCTACTTAACCACGCGATTAACTACGAAAGAAAACACTGAAATTAATTATGAAAGCAAATATGACACTAATTTCTGTAAAACAGGAAATTATGCTTCAAGTGAAAACAACAATTAATCTATTTATTCTATGAGAGAAACTACTCTATATTTTCAAAATAGAAAACTAACCAACTATCCTACTCTAGTTATCGATCTCTATGCAATCGTATAAAGCATATTGAAACACTAATCTAAGGACCAAGTGTAAACAAGTACTTTGTGAGGAGTCATAAACTAATGTAAGCAAACTAGTTTAACAAACCCAATCTATTCAGAAACTAATCTATGAACTTCAAAAGTAAACTTATCTTAAACTAAGCTATGAGAACGTTCAAAATGAAACTTTAAAATATTGAAAACTAATCCATATAATACAAAGGGAAAAATGAAAACAATCTAAACCAAACTCTATTCCTAATGCTCAAAATTCATCCCACAAAATTTATTAAATTCACACAAGCTATGCAATATACATAACTTACAAAATACACTTACAAGTTATCTAATACACAAATTTTATTAAACAAATTATAAAATATTAAATATACAAAATATCTGTTTATTAAATATTTGCAAATTAAATTATATAATGCTCAAAATTTAATACACAAATTACAAAAGTTATTATATATTTACAAGTTATAATATTATTCAAAAGATAAAATATATTAAAAACATATACATTACCACTCTTATACATTAAGTGTATTAAATAAATCACTTTTATCATATGTTAAATATGTACAAACAAATATGAACAAAACCATGACAAGAATTTTACGAATATGGGAATCAAGGTTTATGGAAAAGAATTTAAGATTGTTTGAAAACCACGTTTGTTAATGGAACCAAAAGAAATAGATAAGGAACAAAATTTGCAATGTTACAACATAACTTGAACTGAATGAGCTAAAAGCGATTTGTCAAGATACATAAGATAGGATACAAAATATCTTACTGCTAAACCATATTTACAGAGGTACCAGGGATATATTCTAAGCGTTAAGATTAAACTAAATTACAACTTAAACTGGAGATTAATTATAAAAGCTACAGGAAATGTTAAAGTGCTAGAAAATCATCCTAGACTCTAATTAACTATTTCTGTATAAAACTCAATATTAACAATTCTGGAAATGACTGAAAATTCTGGAAAATTCTGTCTAAGTTCAAATTAAAGGCTGAAAGACAGATTGGAATGAAGTCTGAACAAATAATGGGAATGGAAGGCTGAGAGACAAACTAAACAAAAAATGTGAATGGATGACCGTATTAATTCTAAAAATGCAAATTACATGTAAACTAAATAAAAACTGTATTTCATGAACAACAAAACATCACCTACAGGAAAACGAAATACATAGACATAAAAACAAAATTACTTATCTGTAAAATGAAAGATAATTATTGAATATGCACAAATAGAACCTCTGGTTGTTGAGGGGCCATTCTCAGCAACCAATGGCTGCGTTCCTACGCTACTCAGTCACCAATCATTAAAAGAAAAATGAGAATTCCATGTACAGTAGAACAAAGCTTCTATTAAAATTGAAATCAAAGTTTTACAAGTGTTTTTCCTCCTCCATTTCACAACCCATGGTGTCTTTTTATATTGTTTACAATGGAGATCAGTTCGACCCTTTCAGTGGTCGACCTATCTAATAATAGACTACCATAAAATAAAGTGAACAACCTCATTGATGATCTAAAACGGACTCGGAAAATGGACAACCCAAAAAACACAATCTAGAACAAATCGACAAAATGCCCCTTCAGTAACTCTTAGGTGGTTGCAAAATTGGCAAAACAAATTCTAGGTTTTGTATATGGATGGACATTCTTAAAAACCACTAAACCGTTTGGCGAGATCTTCTTCCACGTGCATGAAAAACCAAGGCTCAATATGGCAGTTCAGGTGAGCATCTAAATCCGAATGAAGATTTGAATGACCTGTAACTTCACAAATCTGATTTTTGGGCTGAATTGATGCCAAGGTTGTCTGCATGAGTTACTGCTGAGTGCTGCGTTGAAGCCGTGGCTTCATTTTATTGGCTGGGTGCTAGGTTCCATTTCCATTCCATTCTGTAACGTGCACTCCCTACTTCACGGTGCATGCATTAGTTTCATTTTCCACGACCTATTCACGACTTGCACAAAACAAAAAAATTCCGTTAGTTATCAAAACATGAAATGGCATAACATGAAATGACATAGTATAAATATACTCAACGTGATATGGTTTTTAAAACAAAATGAATGATGTTTTGTTTTGAAGAAGAGGAATGATATTTAACATGTAATCAAACTCTTCAAAGGCACGTTGATAAGTATATCACATTCCACTTTATGTTTTAATTGATTTAAATGTAAGTGGGCTTGAAATGTAATTTAAGATTAAAAGAATTGTTTTAATTAATTAAATTCCCCCTTATATATATATATATATATATATTTATTTATTTATTTATTTCTTTTATTTAATCCCTATTTTTAAAATATTTTTTATTTTCTTTATTTAATTCTTATTTTTTTAATAATTTTTATTTTCTTCCTTACTTAATTTTAAACCAATGCTCAAAGCTCATCATCACTCATGGTTTTTTCATGTGCAAGTATTCACGGGACCGACGAGAAATAGAAGGTGAGGATAAAACAAACCAAGAACCTAATAAGAAACATGCCATTAAAACTAGCGTGGGACATAGGACCAGAAGAAGAACTGAATGAAAAGGTCAAATGAAGTACCAAAATACTTATCATTTGCAAAATACTACATTTAATACATAAAAATGACATATTTGTCTTATTTTACATTTACGAGATTTTAATTAATAAAACAAAGTAAAATACAACCTTATTGAACATAGATGTATTAAATTACTATAAATAGGTCAGAAATTATTGTAAATAAAATCATTATAAAAGACAATTCTGGAGCCCAACATTCCCCCAGACTAAAGGTATGGCACGTCCTTGTGCCATGAATGAATCGAAAGTGGTCTTTCATTTATTCAAAAACTCTGCTTGATCATCAATAGTTTATAGGCAATTGTTTAACAAAACGAAGCCAACTTTATTACTGCATGAAAACAAGAACTTAGAAAAAAAAGTTATGTTATGAGATGACCAAAATAACTTCATATTATTTAATATTTCTTAATACATACAATTCCGCCACTAGTAATAATTCATACTTATGAAGACCATATAAATGGAGACTCTCTTCCCCAGAACAAAGGTATGGCACGTCCTCGTGCCATGAATTAATTAAGACTGGGTTAAAATAGAAAACATGAGGGTATAGATAGTCTATAAAGCCTATAGGAAACCAGTCATCCCTAATACTTTCAAAGGTTTACCGTCATTCAAGTAACTATGGACAAAGTTTTCATTTCAAGTTCATTAGACTCCTAAGTTTATGGGTCCCACTTCTAGGATAGTAATATCTTAGGTATAGTATAAATTAAACAACACGGTGTTAAGTGCAACTTACAAACATTCTCAAATGGCAGATTGATGGAGTTCATTTTCTTTAGATCAACCATGCATACCTTCCTCCTACAGACCCACAACAACCTTTATTATTACAGAGTCACTTTCATATTTTTTCTCTGGATTTTTTAGACTCTTTTTCTCTCTCTTTTTAACAAGTCGTCCTCCCTAGGCATATTCTCCTCTTTCAGTCGGGCCTGTTCAGTACCCCTTTGGGTTTACCTAGTCATACCACAGGCTGGTACCCGCTTCCAGCGAGCCTGTTTAGTACCCCGGAGGGTCAACCTATTGAACCCATTTTTTATTAGAGGCTCATGTCCCAAATATACATTCCCTGTAGATATTCGGAAAATAAATTTGCCTATGAAGGAGTGGTGGGGGAGCAGCTTTGAAAACCATGTTACAAGGTGGGATGGTATATGGGTTGGAGGACAGCTAGTATTTTTTTATCATGGAACCAAAATAAAGGTTTCAAGACGGAGCTATTGAACCAAGGATACACACAATTGATAGGTTTAGTGTAAAGTGGATGAAGCCATAAGATAATAAGTGGAATGTGTCTCTAGTATCAAAACTCGACTTTTCATATAGATTTATAGTATTGTTCCCCACAAACTAGAAATTTCATTCACCCTTATGCTACTGTGTAGTAGAGATGCATGAATAAAATGCCCTGATAATGAAGCTAGGATGTAGGAGTGACCTCTAGGTTTTAGATAGATTTTTAAGCTTATGACAAATCCCCATGATGTTTAAAGTTGGTCTTGAGTAACTGATATAATAAGAAACATGCATGTATGAAAATGAATAATGATGTAAGATTGTTTTGGTTTAGTCTTTAGCATTATCTTCTTCTTAGTTCTTTTATTTGAAAATGAAAATAAAAAAATGAAGCTGCATTATTCCAAAAACTAAGAATGCAACATGTTATTTATATACATATTTCTCTACCCTAAGAAGAATGAAAACATGTTTATTCAAGTGTATGAGCTTTTCCAATGAAACCAAGTGCAAAGCAAAATGAGAATTGTACCTTTATCCACACATGAAAATATTATGGCAGTGATTACCTGAATGTGGAAGTTGAACCAGCTTAATTTTCTTTGCATCAATAGGTGTCGAATGAGGGAATGGTATTGTGGCTGGGTTACCTCTTGGAACCAACTTTCGATATAGTCCTGGTACTCACCTTCCTTCACTATGTCATACAGATCCTATTCTTCTAATTGAGCAGTTATTTGAGCATATGATGGATCTGTTAGCTTGCATGTAGATGACTCTTTAATTTATGTTTTCTCTCCTTCGGATGTAATCCCCAATGTATCAGCTTCTTTTGTAGTCTCCCAAAGAACATCTTTTTGTAGTTCTTGGGATTTTGATTGGTCTGTTATTTCGGGAGAGGTTGATAAGCTCTCAAATGCTGTCAAGATGGTTTTTACCCGGTGAGAATCATTCCCAGCTGTTGCTAGGATTTGAGAGAATTCTCTCATGCTAATAAGCACCTTTAAGTCCATTTTGTTGGTTGGTAGGTCCTGCTTCACACAAGGATTAGTCCCTTGGGTTCTTACAGTACCCAATTTTTTTTATGTGTTTTTAAGAAACTATTTACTAATAAAACACAACACACTAAAAAACCTACATGAAATTAACTTGCGGAAAGTAAACACACTTATGCGAAAAATGAACAACAAGGATTTGGGGCACCCCACTATAGTGGATGCGCAGGTTCTTACCTCCCATCTTACCATTCTCCCCTCCCTCTTGTTGTGTAATGTAAAGGAAACTTACCTACCCCTATTTACCTAGACTCCAATCCCTTTAGCACCTCAATGGCAACAACGCCAAAATGTTGGGTAAAATATGCACTATCTAATTCAAAACTTAATTGTCAACCCAGGAATGTAGCTTATGAGATGCAAACACTATATGTGCAGGATTGAAGGGTTATACTAACCTAAGCTAACTAAAGATGCAAATGCGCAAACATGCAACTATATGATTTTAAACTACATTCATGACTTTCATAATTCAAATGCAAGAATTTAATCTATCTATAAAAACAGAAAACTAACTAAGAACTTGAAACGTAACTATAAATTCAAATCTAATCTAATGTTATGCTAATCCATTCTATGAAATGAAATTATAATGACTAATCTAGGAAAGTGGCCACTTGGTCTAAAAGCAATCTAATCTAATGAAAGTAAAGTTAACTATTCAAAATAGGCAACAAATCAACTAAACTGTTTCTTGAATGCATGAACTATATGCTTATGCAGGGATGAGAATATACTTAACCAAGTGATTAACTACGAAAGCAAACGCTGAAATTAATTATGAAAGCAAATCTGAAACTAATTTTTATAAAACAAGAAATTATGCTTGAAAACAACAATTAATCTATCTATCATTTTTCACTACCTGCACAAAACAAAAAAAGTCCGTAAGTTATCAAAACATGACATGGTATAACATTAAATGGCATATTACAAATATACTCAACGTGATATGGTTTTTAAAACAAAACGAATGATGTTTTGTTTTGAAAAAGAGGAATGGTATATAACATGTAATCAAACTCTTCAAAGGCACTTTGTTAAGTATATCACATTCCACTTTATGTTTTAATTGATTTAAATGTGAGTGGGTTTCGAAAGTAATTTAAGATTAAAATAATTGTTTTAATAATTAAATTCCCATTTTTTAATATATATATATATATATTATTTTCTTTTATTTAATTCTTATTTTTTAAATTTTTTATTTTCTTTATTTAATTCTCATTTTTTTAATAATTTTATTTTCTTTATTTAATTCTTTTTTTTAAATAATTTGTATTTTCTTCCTTACTTAATTTTAAACCAATGCTCAAATCTCACCATCACTCATGGTTTTTGCATGTGCAGGTATTCACGAGATTGGAAAGAAATAGAAAGCAAGGATAAAACAAACCAAGAATCTAATAAGAATCATGCTATTAAACCTAGCGTGGAATTTAGGACCAAAAGAAGAACTGAATGAAAAGGTCAGATGAAGTACCGAAATTTTTATCATTTGCAAAATACTACATTTAATACATAAAAATAACATATTTGTCTTACTTTACACTTAGGATATTTTAATTAATAAAACAAAGTAAAAGACAACCTTATTGAACATAGATGTATTAAATTATGGTAAATAGGTCTGAAATTAATGTAAATAAAATCATTATAAAAGATAATTCTAGATCCCAACATGAAGCTCGAGATCCTCCCTTTTAGGATTTTATCTCCACCTCACCCATGAGATCCTCAACCATACCTATCCTCCCATGCCTTTAAATACTGGCTCACCCCCCATGGGAAAAATGAGGAAGAATTGTGTTGCATACCCAAACTCTATCAAAATCATTCTTGATTCTTTGGAGGCAAGGTGAAGTTAGAGGCATGGAGCCACTAGAAGGAACTCTCAACACCAAGGCATGAAGGTTGTAGTCTCTCCAATCATATCTAATAAAAAATGTCTTTTCTTTCCCATATTTACTGTTTCATAGGTATGTATTGCTTGATTCCTTGTTCACAAGCATACACCTAGTTGATTATATTGTATGCTATCATGTTTCTCCTGTTGTTTTCCATCTCTTATAGGTTCTTCTGTGGGGATAGCGAGGACAACCTTTGAGAGAAGTATCATGGCATTTCATTCAACTGATTAACCAGATCTAGGGGAAGTTTAACATTTGGTGTTTATGTTTTGTTCTAGACCTGAACCATTCAGATCTAGGGAACTAGATCTTATCCGCAGGAGGTGTGTATTTCTAGCTAACAAAAGTTGGCGACTCCACTGAGGATCTACTTCGAATTCTGAATCTTTGGTAAGTTGAAACCTCCACCTTCATTTTTTGATTTCTAGATCTACTTTTCCATCCATAGATCTATAGATCTCCTTTGAATTTGATTGATTTTCCTCTATCAGTCTTTGTATCTTCATTTTTTTGGTTCACTGGGTTTTTTGGTGATTGTTTGGGTTCATTTTTCAGTCTATAACTTAATTTTCAGTTCCTTTTTTATTTTTCAATTCTCCATCTCGGGCACCGCTCCTGAGTTGTGTTATAAGTGTAGTTTTGGAGTTGTCACCGCCTTTTCCCTGTTCAAATAGAGTAGTGCCACCACTCTGTTTCTATGTACAACAAGTGGTGCTTAGGCTGGTAATGCCCTGTTCAACACCTACAGACTCTGGTGCCAGGTATTCTTCTTAGCCTTGTTTGGTATTTGATTCTTAAATTCTTCTTTTGGTATTTTAGATGCATGCTTCAAATAGTTACAATTTTGTTTTGAACTCTGCAATTCATTTTTAAACAGAAAATTCAATTAAAAATCAGAAAATTAAAAACAAAAACGAGCCCCCGAACCCCCCTTGCGCATATGATATCATAGGTCTTTTAAAGCTTGATAGTTGGCCTTGAACAAAACTTGGTTTTGTTAGATCTCTGATCTATCTTCTTTAACAAAACAAGGAAAGATTCATTTTGGTTTTCTTCTTTTATTATACATGATTTTTGTGTGGTTTTTCATTTTTTCAAAAATTGTGACAGAATTTATATAAAAATTATTGTAGAATATTGCTATTAGTTCATTCTTGCTTTAGTTGAAGAAATATGAACACTTTTGTATAAAAGTTGTGATTACTTTTCTTCCTTCTTATTAGAGATCTCACTTCTTTTTCAGTTCAAAAAAGAAGATTTGTTTGTTTCAGTTAGGAACATACCATATAAGCAGTTTGTTTTATTGTTGTATGGGATTTATTCTATGTTTCAAAGGAATTGAACCTCTCTCTCCCTTCCTTAAGTAGGGCATAACTTTAAACTGAAAGTGAATTTTTGCACATCATACTACATGGTTTTAATTTTTATGTCATCACCTCATGCATCCACCTAACCGTTCAAGATAAAATTAAGCGCCAGCTTAGGTTTAAAATTTTTAGCAATTTGTGTGATAGGTTAGTGACATGTTCAGGCATCGTAAAATGTAGGAGATGTCATTATTTGCTTGCACTACAACCCGATACTTGTGCGGTTCTTCCACGTACCATCGGTATATCGAATGACCTTTCACATACCCTTGAGGTATATAGAAAGGCACTTCACGTACTCGATTGTATATAGGAAGGCACCTTGTGGACGGTTGTGCATTAGAGAGCACTACTACCAATTTGAGCTCCCACGTACCTTGCGTATATCGAGAGACACTTTTAGGAATACTGAGACCATCCAATTTAACCCTTTGGCCATCTTGGCATCACACTAGTTGTGAAGAATTTATAATAACTTGAGGTTACATAACTTTGATCCACTCCTCTCACATATTTTGATTTCTTCTTTAGTTTGAGTAGCGCTTGTTGTCTATACAGTTAGGATTTTTTAGAAGAGAGAGATAGTTTTGTGACATAGTTATGGCTTCACCTTCTAGGACTACCAACCAAGAGAATCCTTTACCAATCATGTCTTTTGTTTTCCCTCCATATGGGGATGTTGGTCCTCTTCTCATGGCTACGTTAAGCCTTCTTGAATTGACTATTGGATTACTTGTTTACTTATTCTCTATTCCAATTATCCCATGTAGACCAGTTTCTTTTGATCCTAATCCTTCATCACAAGAGCATCAACCTCATGTTGACCCCTCTCGTTCTTCACCATATGTGTATTCTCCCGTTTCTCCCTCTTTTCCTGTCGAAAGTTGTAGTACTAGTATTTAGTTGGATAAGAAGAAGAAGAAAAGGAAGATTAAGAAGAAGAAAAAGAAACAAAAAACCAAGCCTCAAACAATTACTCCTCCCAGTGCGGAGAGTGTTGATCTGCACACCCAAAGATTGCATAAGCCCAAATTCCCTTGTAGGCTTTGCAAGGGTGATCACCTTCTGAAAGATTGTCATGGTCTGGCCCTGGTTTTAGAAGAGTGGTCTAAGGTTTCCTGACAATTGATGTCATCAGCCTCTCGTCATAATACTGATGACCCCCCCTCAAGCAATGATTCTACGGTTAAGAGTCGGAAGGGTAAAGTCAGAAGTCCTTGCTTTCTCTATAAGGACATGCACTTTACTTACCTGTGTCCTCTCATGGATGAAGCTTCTAAGTTGTTGGAAGATATTACTATTTCTCTTCAACGACTTCTAGTAGGTTATCGTAATTTATTTCTTGAACCCCCACTGGTTGATCAAGTGGTCGATTCAGTTTCATCTGAGGTCAATCCCATTCTTCCTTCTAAGGGTGAATTCCAAGTTGTCAATTTGGATTCATCCATGGTTGATCCCATTCTTCTTTTAAGAGTAGAGTTGAAGTGGTCGAGTCGATGTCATTTCCACCTGATCCCACTCTTTCATCAGAGATTGTTAATACTAAAGTAGTCACTTTGAGCAAATCTTCATCTTGTTCTTCTCTTTCAGTAGAGAATGAACTTAAACCTGCTGAAGTTTTCATGCTTCATTCTGATTGTTCTCGATAAGAGGAAATTTTTCCTGTTTCAATAGAATCATCTCCAAGTACTGAGGTTATTTTCTTTAACTGGAGTAACCTAATAGAGTCTTGTCTTCATTCGAGTGTTCCTTTCCAAGTAGTTGTGAATGTTACTGCTAGGCATATGCTTCGCACTATTGTTGATGAAGAGGCTTATATTAGCATTCAATCCTTAATTGATTGGAAATATTTAGGTTCTCCTCAGCTTGTGCTAGCCACTGACCAGATACTGGATTTTAATCAAATACCTACTGCACCTTTAGGGATCCTTCCTCATTTTCCTATTACATTAGGAGTGAAAACTATTTGTATTGATGTTATGGTGGTCCAAGGTCCTTTAGATTTTAATCTTCTCCTTGGATGTCATTATGTTTACGCCATGAAGGCTATAGTGTCCACACTCTTTAGATTTATGCATTTTCCCTATGATGGGAATATTGTGACTGTTGATCAACTTTCCTTTGTTACTCCTAACCATTACATCACTCCTAGTCATCATACTTCCCTGAATGTGCCACATGTTCTTGTGGTTCCTTCCCCTTATTCTAGTTAGCTTCTTCCCATCATAGGTAAATTGGGGGGCATGGCTCTAGTCTATGGACATCATATTGGAGTTAAGAAACTAGCTTTTATGTAGATGGGGGAAACCTACCAACCTTTAGATATCATGTTGGGTAAGAGCAGGTTAGTGAGCATAGTTCCTTTTATCTATGTCAAGCTCGTTAAAAAATGAAACAGATGCTTGTGAGCATAGTTCATTTTATCTACGTCAAGCTTGTTAAAAAATGAAACAGGTTGTTGAGCAAAGTTCCCATTCTATGTCAAGCTCATTAAAAAATGAAATGGATTTCCTCAAGCATAGTTTACCTTTTAGTTTCAAGCTTGCATAAAAATGAAACCATTCCTGAGCATAGTTCATTTTCTATTTCAAGCTCGTTAAAAAATGAAATAGGTTGTTTCAAGAATAGTTTACCTTTTGGTTTAAAGCTTGCATAAAAATGAAACCATTACGGAGCGCAGTTATTTTTCTGTGTCAAGCTCGTTAAAAAATGAAACAGGTTCCTGAGAAAAGTTGCCATTCTATTTCAATCTCATTAAAAAATGAAATGGATGTCCTTAAGCATAGTTTACCTTTTGGTTTTAAACTTGCATAAAAATGAAACCATGTTTCAAGCATAGTTATTTTCTATTTCAAGCTTGTGTAAAAATGAAACAGGTCATTTTGAGCATAGTTATTTCTCTGTTACAAGCTTGTTAAAAAACGAAGCAGATACCCTGAGCATTCTTCCAACTCATCTTAGAGCTCATTAAAAACAGTAAGATGGCATCGAGCTTACTTTTCATTTTTCGTGCTCAGGATTCAAACATGAAAAAGGTTAATAGAGTCCTCTTTAAGCTCTTTTAAACTCTTAAAATGTGAAAAGAGTTCCGAGTGAACTTGTCTTCTTCACGCTCGTAAAAGGACTTGAAGAGTCATCTTCCTGGCGATAGTTTACCCCTTTTTTGGACCAGGGGGCACTAATTACGAAAAAGGTATACTCCAGCCAATCATGACTGGAAGATTTCTCTTGGGTATTATTTTACAATTTTTCAGGCCCTAGAGACTAAATCATACGAAAAAGGACCCTTTGGATTCTTCTTTTGTCCTTGTTTAGACTCTCTAAACATGAACGATACCAAGTTAACTTTCATTGGACTCGTTAAACTAAACACTGAGAGACCCTTTTTTGGGAACAAACCCATCCTTTTACAGTTTCGTAAAACATATGAGTTTGGAATTATCCGAAGGATGAGCTATATCGAGTGTTTGTTACCCTATTTGAACTTGTAAAACTGAAAAGAGGCACTCATCAATCATGATGGGGAAATTAAGGGAAGGAAAATACATTTCATTTGCAATTAATGGCAGTTATTAGTCACCTTTGAACATGGAACTTGTCTGCATTTCATTCCGTCAATTGTGTAGTCATCTTGTCTTTGAGTTGATCCACTTTCATGAGTCATGCCACTCTTTTGAGTCATGTCCATTTTTGCATTGTGTTCTGCCTCATCAAGTCAATGCTTCCAAGTCTTCGATTGTGCTTCCCGATGTTAAAAGGGAAGTCATATTGAGATTTTACACTTGCAGTCAAAACAATTTTTTTGTGTCAGTCACTTATGATCAGTCCTATGGTTTCATCATACTCAAAATTCCAGAACTTTGTTCCTAGTTTTGTGTCGTCGATGTGGCATTCATCATGACCCTCCTTCGATGGAACTATTCCTGTCGACATTAGCTAATCATCCAGGAATTAGTATTAGAAACAAATTTAGTACCTTGACGTCTGTATGTCTTAATGATAGATTCTCTCGCTCTCGACATAGGTTCACATCATTGACCTTTGATTGAAATATTCAACTGAGTGTTCGACATCATATCATCTATTCAAACTCACGAGATTGTACTAGGGTACCTTGGGAATCATTGACATCAGTGGTGATCTCCCTCACACTTGTTAACGGTTCTTATAATTGGACGGTAATCAAGTGGTTTCTACCATGTTTGATGTCAAAACATTGTAATCACATGGATAGAATCATACTTTATGGAAGATGAGACGAATACCTTGGGTACTTGTTAAGTACTTATTGCTTTCCCCAGGTTGCGATGGAGTATTTGTATGAGTCCTAGCATGGATCCACATTTGTATGTTTGTGGCTGTGCTTAGATTTGCATCTGTATGTCATATATCTACATTGTATGTCTGGTAGTTATGTCCAAATTTGAGTATTATTCACATGGATCTACGCCGTATTTTAGTAGCCATGAATCTTTTGTATCTCATAAGGATCTGCATTGTATTGGTCAGAAGCCATGTTGTGAGTCATTTGGGACAAATGTAAATTGTGCTACAGAAAGTTTGTGATGCTCAAGAAGTTCCTACCTTTAGACCTTTTCCTTGATACTACACCTTGTTCTTTTAAAGTATTATGCATGTCATTTTCCTCTAGCCATCATACTTTGGGGGGTATCTCTGTTATATCAAAATATCGTCACCATCATGTTATGAGATAGGTATTCCCTTGTCTACTCCAATCCATCAAAGTTTTCCCTAGAGAAATGAAGGTACAAATTATCCCCTTGCAATTTTTCCCTGTGTTGAGTTGGTAACTCTCCTCTTCCATTGACAAAAATCGTTACCCAAGTCAGCACCTCTCCTGATACATGAGAAAGAAGTGGTGCCACCGCTCCTGCCCTCACTACAAGAATTGTTACCCCCTTATCACTGCCTGTTTGATTCATTGGATAAGCGGTGCTCACATTTTCAAGGAAAAAAAGGAATTTTCGAGAGGATTCTCGAAGCTGACCTCCGTGGAGCCTCATCCCTATGGTTTAGGACCAGCTGGAGCTTGAGACCCTCCATTTTAGGATCTTATCTCCACCTCACCCATGATATCCTCAACCATACCTATCCTCCCATGCCTTCAAATACTAGCTCACCCCCCATGGGAAAAAGCATTAGAGAAAACTTGGGGTCTAAAATGGGCCTTATAAGAAAACACGCCAACAATAAGTTCTTGTGAGTTGGAATTCAAGAACCAATAGAATTTCAATAAAATGAGTCAACCATAATGGTTGAATTGACATATTTGTCATAAAAAAACTATTTTTTGTGTTCGTATTTTCGACATATCTCCCTGTGTTTTTACTCAAATTTTTATTAGGAGAGGTCGTTGGATGCAGAATTTGATTCCGCATCCAACGAATACCCACGCCGCAAACTTTTGATGGTATTAATATTGTCTATTTATCTAGGAACAAAGAATCAATCTCATCAAGAATTAATAAACAAATAACTCATGAAATGGTGTAATCGGTCTACATGAATAGTAGCTGCTCTGTATTCACATAAAGAATGAATGATTACAATTACAATGTCATGCTACAAGCATGAATGAAGAGACAATTTGAATTCCTTAGGAGGTCATTCGAATTGAATGAGTGAGTCTAGCTTAAATGACTGTAATCCATGGTTCACACTCAGTTAACCATTGACCAAAACCCTAATTGAATCAACTAACCCTAACTAAAGTCAGAGTGCAATAAATGACTGAGTCTCAACTGAAACAGATCAGACACATGTCACAGCTCACCAACGATCAAGAGGTAGTGCTACACTGACTCCAGTGAACCCCGATGAGGTTAACTGAAGTTGAACTGCACATCAGAAGTTGGTGGAGGCGCCCCTGTTGACTCCAGTTCATTAAATAATCATTAAATAATATATTTAATGAGAGAAGGAACCTTAATTGACTTGTTTAATTGATTGTAACCACCAGTTAGCAATTAGGTGCATTAATATCACTCAGATCACCCCCAGAGTGCTCCAGTTAGCCTCCCTGAATGTAGGAGAAGGCTAAGTTAGCATCCTTGACTGAAGGTAGGCATGGGTGTGACTGGATGATGTCAATTAATGCTCCATTGATGTCAATTAATGTCAATTATACTTAGGATAGTGGTTTAAATAGGCCAATTTGACCAAAAAGAGTGTGTATGGTGGTAAATGTCTCCAACACCCCCCCTTAATATATACTCAGGAAGAGTTAGAAAACATAGGTGCATAAAAATGCTAGGGCCCTGGAAACTAAGGCCATAGGTCACCTTGTACAATGCTGAAACTGAAACAATGCTCAAAATAAACTAAGTGAGGAAAAGAGAGAAAACCCAGTGGGAAAACCCCTGCCTCAAGCTGAACACTGAAAGTAGTCTGAAACACCCTGATGAAATCACCCCCAACAATGAACAGAGGTAAGTGAACTTCTTTTCTAAAAATCTCTTGGTGAAGATGTCTACAATCTGCTCATCAGTCGGGAAGTATTGCAGAATGATGGTCCTGTCATGCACTAGCTCCCCGATATAGTGCATGTGGATCTCTACATGATTGGTCCTCTACCTGGTAACTGGATCCATGGATATCTTAATAGCACTTTGATTGTCACAAAATAAAATAGTGGACATAGTACTACCAATATCAAACTATGAAAGAATGCCTTGCAACCAAACTTCTTGGATGCAAGCAATCACCACTCCTTGATACTAGGCCTCTACTGAAGATAGTGCTATGGCAGCCTGATTTTTGCTTGACCAGAAAATGGGGCCACCACCAATATGAATACATATATGGAATTAGACTTCTGATCAATAGAATCACCCACCCAATCATAATCTGTGTATCCAACCAGCTCTAGCTCGGAGTCTGCAACATAGTGAATGACGTAGGTCCTGGTTCCCTGAATATACTGGAGGATCCTCTTGGTTGCCTTCCAATGAAGTTCATGAGGCTGCTGCATGTATCTTGATACAGCATTCATGGCATAACAAATATCATGCCTATAATGTGTCAAGTACAACAAGCTACCAATCAGTTGTCGATAGATAGTGTCGTCCATGGGAGGTGTGCTTTTTCCTTCTTCAAGGCTGATCCCTGAAAGGAAAGGGAATGGTGTAGGCCTACAATCAGCCATGTTAAACTTGAATAATAGGTATGAAATGTATTTGGATTGAGTAACCATAATCCCATCATAATGTTGCTCAAATTCAAGCCCCAAAAATTGTTTTAGAATCCCTAAATCACTCATTTCAAAGGCATTGTGAAGAGCAGTTTTGATGGCTGAAATGGAGGCAACTGTGCTACCTGTGATCAGTAAGTCATCAACATATAAAACAATGATAATTATATGACCATAACAATTTTTTAAATACACATTTGGATCTGATCTACATCTCTAAAATTTTTGCGAGAGAAGGAAGGCATCCATCTTGGAATACCACTCTCTTTGGGCCTGTTTTAACCCATATAGTGACTTCTTTAACTTGCAAACCAAAGATGGATCAGTGATGTAGCTCTCAGGCTGATTCATGTATATCTCCTCATGAATATATCCATGCAGAAATTCTCACTTAACATCCATGTGATGCACTTCCAAGTGCTTGGATGCTGAAATTGCCAAAACAATGCGGATGGAGTCCATTTTTGCAACCGGTGCAAAGATTTCATGGTAGTCCACTCCTTGGACCTGAGAGAAAAATTTTGCTACCATACTTTCATTATATTTTTAGGTGCTTCTATCAGCAGTAACCTTGTTCTGAAACACCCACTTGCATTGAACCAATTTCCTTCCCGAAGGAAGAGAAACTAGCTCCCAAGTAGTGTTTTTTGAAGAGAATTCATCTCTTCATCCATGGCAACTTGCTATCTCAGATCCTTCCGAGCACGATAGTAGGATTTTGGATTTGAACTAATCACCAAATAGAATGTTTTGGACATAAAATTATCAGGACAAGAGAGTGCAATACCTGCTCTTTGGAAATCAGACCGGGTTCTCCTTGGATCATCCGGATTTCCAATGTTGTCTCCTGCGGAGGAGAGTGTCTGTTGGGCCCATGTAGGAAGATGATTTTGCACTTCAGGTTCTTATTCAACATATGATGATTGCTGAACAATTATATTAGAAATCAAAGGATCCAAATCAGGGTCTTCACCCCCAATTTCATCATCCAAATATTCAGTAGAATAGGAAGGAAATTCAGCAGTTTTCTCCTTCACTAGTTCCACCTCCCGAAGAGGCTCATCAAACTTGACACTTCCATCGATGATGATCTATTTGGTATTGATATATAGCAGCTTGAAACCTTTATATTCATTAGGATACCCAATAAACAGATTGTGGAAATTGAACCCAGTGATAGATTAATTTTACTCACAACAATTAACAATTGATCATGCAAAATCACTCACAAAAGAGACTGAAATTGGAGCTGAACACTAAACTGTATTAAATCAGTGTACAATAGCCAAACATATAACATAATAGGTTTCTAAATAAATAACATACATTATGGATTCAAATGCATGAGGATCAATTCGAATCTAGCATAAAGCAGGCTTACTAAAAATAAGCAAATCCCCCATAGGTGTAAAAAGTTGATCCCAAATCTGTCATGGAGCTCATGAATTGGAAAAATGGATTAGGAAAGATAAAGAGTGGTGGAATGGCAGCTCATAAATGCTTTTTCAAGGATAAAAGAGTGGAGGATGAAGAGGACAAAAAACTAGTTCACCTCACCTAGTCTAGCTTTTCCATTTGCCTTAAAACACTGAAAAAGCAAGGAATAAAGCAGAAAAAGCAAAAGGGCACCTAGGAGGCCAGGAATAAAGCAGATTTGATTCCTTGGGATTTCCCATGTGCTACATGAGTCAAATAAGGAAAGTTTGACCACTATGGATAGGTAAAAGACAACTTGCACAAGGTGGGACACATGAACTAGGCTAATAAGACAAAAATAATTAAATTAATGTCTAAGTGAGTAAACTATGGGTTGATTATTCTAACACCCCCCCTTAAGCCTAACTTATGAGTAATATATCAGAAAATTATAGGGCCTAGCAACAAGGCTTAGTCACCCTTTACATACTGGATGTCCATTTAAACAAGGAAAGAGGCAAAACCAACTTGGGAAAATCGTCCCTTAAACATGGACTGTAAACAAAATTTGGAAATCTTGTCTTCACTCATGCTTCACAGCATGATCAGAAATACCCAGCAGTGATTTGAGATTGTTGAAGGTCTTCTCACAAAATGCTTTGGTGAGGATATCAACTACTTGTTCTGAAGATGAACAGAAGAGTAGGTGAATGGTGCCATCATGCACAAGCTCTCTGATGTAGTGCATATGGATCTCAATGTGTCTGGTTCTCTGCTTCTAAACTGGATCTTTGTAGATTCGAATGGCACTCTGGTTATCACAGTAGATGGTATTTGAGTACTCTGGTTTGAAGCCACACTCTCCAAGTAAACCCTACAACCATAAACATTGAGTTGCTGCATTAACAACTCCTTTGTACTCTGCTTCTGTAGATGAGAGTGCAATGGCACTCTGTTTCTTAATTGACCAGCTGATTGGCCCTTCTGCAAGCATGAACACATATCCTGATGTGGACTTTCTATCTGTGCTATCACCTGCCCAATCATTGTCAGTAAATTCAATCAAATCAAGATCAGATTTTGCTTTATAGAAGATCCCATGTGTCCTTGTTCCCTGAACAAAGTTAAGGATCCTTTTGGCTGCTTTCCAATGGATCTCATGAGGCTGATCCATGTATATAGAAGCCACACTTACTGTATAAGAAATATCAGGTCTAGTATGTGTCATATACAACAAACATCCAATCAATTGCCTATACAGTGTATTGTTTACCATAGGTGAAGAATCAGCTTCTTCCAGCTTCACTACTGAAAGGAAAGGAGTTTTGCTTGCTTTGCAATACTTCATTTTGAATTTGTTCAGAAAGTCCAAGGCATATTTGGACTAGTGCACCTAGATTCTAGCTTTGTTTTGAGCAATCTCAAGCCCCAAAAATTGACTTAAGAGCCCCAAATCTGTCATGGAGAAGGCTTGGTTCATAGCACACTTTAAGGAAGCAATCTCAGCCTTTGAGCTTCCTGTAATGAGGAGGTCATCAACATATAACACAATGATCATTAATGAACCATTAACTAACTTCAAATAGACATCTGGATTTGATTTGCACCAAAAAAAATTCAGTGATAGCAAGAAGCTATCGATCTTGGCATACCAAGCCCTGAGGGCTTGCTTTAGCCCATACAATGGCTTTCTCAACCTACACACAAGAGAATGGTTAGTAGAAAAACCTTGAAGCTGCTGCATATATATCTCTTCAATGAGATCTCCATTCAGGAAGGCACATTTTACATCCATGTGATGTACCTCCCATTGCCTTGAGGCTGCAATGGCTAAGGCTAGCCTGATGGAATCCATCTTTGCCATTGGGGCAAAAGTCTCATTGTAATCTATGCCATGAACCTGTGAGTAGCCCTTGGCTACCAATCTATCCTTGTACTTCAGTGGTGAACCATCAGCAGCAAATTTGGTCTTATAGACCCACTTACACTGGACTAACTTTCTTCCTGGAGGAAGATCCACTAGGTCCCATGTGTTGCTCTTCTGGAGTGAGCTGAACTCCTCCTTCATGGTTGTTTGCCATCTTGGATCTCCTATTGCTTCTTCATATGTTTGAGGATCAGAATCCACCATCAAATAGCATTTTTCAGCAAACATAGGATCCTTCATGCACATACCACTCTCAAACTGAGATCTAGTCCTCCTTGGGTCATTGGGATCCCCAGGTAGATCTCCTACTACATGTAGTGTCTTGGCTACACCTAATGTCTCATGTCTCAAATGTCACCTCTCCTCTGGGAGAGGATAAACCTAGACCTAATCCCTCTTCTTCTTTGTTGGTTGTTGCTTCATCCCTTTCTTCTTCTTTGCTTGACCAAAGCTCTATGGTTATTAGTCATGTGGATAAGAACAGGGAGGATAATAAAGAGAAAAAGTAGCAACCATCTGCTCTTGATGGTGCTGATTCTAAGAGAACACTCAAAAAACCCAAGTTCCCTTGTAAGATTTGCAAGGGGGACCACCTTCTTAAGGAGTGTCCTGGTATCTCCCGTGTACAAGAAGAGTGGTCTAAAAGGTCCAAACCATCTGTGTCATCAACCTCTGATCATCATGTTGACAATACTCCCTCAACCAGTGACCCATTGGTAAAAGGTCGTAAGGGTAAAGTCAGAAATCTTTACTTTCTTTGTAAGGACATGCACTTTACTTACCTTTTTCCTCTCATGGATGAAGCTTCTAATTTGTTGGAATATTTTATTGTTCCTCACCAACGGCTTCCAACAGGTTATTGTAAGTTGTCACTTGACATGCCATTGGTTGATGAAGTGGTTGATCCGGTTCTAACCTCGGTCGATCCAACTCTTCCGTTGAAGAGTGAAGTCCAAGTGGTCAATTTGGATTCATTTGTGGTTGATCCCACTCTTCCTTTGAAGAGTGAAGTTGAAGCGGTTGAGTCGACATGTTCTCCACCCAATCCCACTCTTTCATCCCACTCTTGTTATTCTCTTCCAGTAGAGAATGAACTTAAACCTACTGAAGTTTTTATGCTTCGTTCTGATTGTTCTCAACAAGAGGAAATTTTGTTTATTTCGACAGAACCCTCTTTGAGTAGTGAAGTTATTTCCTTTGATTGGAGTAACCTAACAAAGTCTTGTCTTCATTTGAGTGTTCCTTTCCAGATAGTTGTGAATGTTACTGCTAGGTGGATACTTTGCACTATTATTGATGAAGGGGATTATGTTAGTATTCTATCCTCAATTGCTTGGAAAGATTTAGGTTCTCCTCAACTTGTTCCAGCCACCGATTAGATACTGGCTTTTAATCGAATACCTACTGCACCTTTAGGGACCCTTCCTTATTTGCCTATTACATTAGGATAGAAAACTATCTGCATTGATGTTATGGTGGTCCAAGGTCCTTTATATTTCAATCTACTCCTTGGACCTAATTATGTTTATGCCATGAAGGCTGTTGTGTCCACACTCTTTAGAGTTATGCATTTTCCCCATGATGGAAACATTGTGACCATTGATCAGCTTTCTTTTGTTACACCTGACCATCGCATTACTCCTAGTAATTAGACTGCCCTGAATGTGCCACATGTTCTGGTGGTTCCTCCCCTTGCTTCTAGTTAGCTTCTTCCCATCATAGGTAAAATGGGGGGCATGGCTCTAGTCTATGGCCATAATAATGGAGCTAAACTGCTATCTCTTAGGTAATGGGGGAAAGCTACCAACCTTTGGATATCATGTTGGGTAGGAGCAAGTTGGAGAGCATAGTTTACTTTTGGTTTCAAGTTCATTAAAAAATAAAACCACTACTTAAGCATAGTTTACCTTTTTGGTTTCAATATTGCATAAAAATGAAACCATTTCGTGAGCATAGTTTACTTTTGGTTTCAAGCTCTTTAAAAAATAAAACCACTCCTTAAGCATAGTTTACCTTTTGGTTTCAAGCTTGCATAAAAATGAAACCATGTGGAGAGCATAGTTTACTTTTGGTTTCAAGCTCGTTAAAAAATAAAACCACTCCTTAAGCATAGTTTTCCTTTTTTGTTTCAATCTTGCATAAAAATGAAACCATGTCATGAGCATAGTTTACATTTGGCTTCAAGCTCATTAAAAAATAAAACCTCTCCTCAAGCATAGTTTACCTTTTGGTTTCAAGCTTGCATAAAAATGAAATCATTCTTGAGCATAGTTCATTTTATATTTCAAGCTTGTTAAAAAATGAAGTAGGTTTCCTTAAGCATAGTTTACCTTTTGGTTTCAAGCTTTCATAAAAATGAAACCATGTTCCACGCATAGTTACCTTCTGTTTCAAGCTTGTGTAAAAATGAAATAGATCTCCTTCCCTTGAGTCGAGTCTTCACTTTAGTGTTAGAACTTGAACCTTCTTTTCACTTGCCTGATTCTTATTCTTTCTACCCCCCTAGTGAACATTTTTACATTAGTAACCAGGTTTTTAGGTATGGAAGAAGAATCGCCAGATGAAATGAAGCTTGGGGGGCATGTCGAGCCCCTAGCAACCTTGCTAGGGGTAAGCCTCGCTAGAAATCATGCTAGGGGAAAGATTCCAACCTATGTACACCATGTTAATGGGATTTTTCAAGCATAGTTTACCCATTGGTTTCAAGCTTGCATAAAAATGAAACCAATCCTTGAGCATTCTTTCAACTGATCTTCGAGCTCGTTAAAAATAGTAAGATGGTGTTGAGCTTACTTTTCATTTTTTCATGCTCTGGTTAAAACATGAAAAGTGGTTTGAGCTTAGTTTATTACTTTTTCGTGCTCTGGATTCAAACATGAAAATTTTTTATGGAGTCTTCTTTAAACTCTTTTTGGGCTCCTTAAATACAAAAATATTGTCAAGCGACATTGTCTTCTTCATGCTCATTAAAGAATTTGAAGATTCGTCTCTCCGATGGTAGGTTATCTCTTTTTCAGTTCGAATAGACTATTTACAAAAAAGGAACACTCCAACCAATCATGACTGGAAGATTTCTCTAAGGTATTATTTTAAACTTTTTCGGGCCTTAGGGACTAAATCATATGAAAAAGGACCCTTTGGAGTCTTTTTCTGTAATCATTCAGAATATCTAAATATAAACGATACCGAGTTTTCTTTCATTGGACTCATTAGATTAAACATTGAGAGACCCATTTTTGGGAACGAACCCCTCCTCACTTAGGTTCGTAAAACATATGAGTTTGGACTTGTCTTCGGATGAGCTATACCGAGTGTTTGTTACCCTCTTTGAACTTGTAAAATCAAAAAGAGGCACTCATCGATCATGATGGGGGAAATAGGAAGGGAATCATTTTGCAAATAAGTGGCAATAGTTTGTCGTCACCTTTGAACATGGCACTTGCCTTCATATCATTTCAATCAATTGGGTATTCAGTTGATCTTCATGACGATCCACTTTCATGAGTCATATCACTCCTTTGAGTCTTTCAAAAGAATGCATTGTCCACTGTCGCATCATGAGTTTGTCCCGTTTATTCATGCTGCCAAGTATAGTGTCATGCCACCTGATGTTCAAAGGGAACTTGAAGAAGTTTATCTCTGCAGTCAAGACAGTCTCTGTGTCAGTAATTTTGAGTCAGTCTTGTGGTTACTACATTCACATCATTCCAGAACTATGTTCTGAGTTTTGTGTCGTTGATGTGGGACTCATCATGGCCCTCCTTCGACAAGACTAATCCTGTCGACATCAACTCATTATTCAGGAAATAGTCTTAGAAAAAAAAAACTTAGTACCTTGAGGTCTATATGCCTTAATGACAGATTTTCTCTCTCTCGACATAGGTTCACATCATTGAACTTTGATCGATAGAATCGACTAGGTGTTCAACATCAAGACATATATTCACACTCAGTAGATTGTACTAGAGTACCTTGGGAATCATTGACATTAATGGTGATCTCCCTTGCACTTGTTAATGGTTCACATCATTGACCGGTAATCAAGTGGTTTCTACCATGTTCGACTTCAGATCATTGTAATCACATGGATAGAATCGTACTTTGTGGAAGACAAGACAAAGACCCTGGGTATTTGTTTAGCGCTCATTTCTTTCCCAAGGTTGCGATGGAGTTTTGTATATCTAGTATGGATCCACATTCGTATTGTCATGGCTATACTCAAATTTGAGTTTGTATGACATAGATCTATGTTGTATGTCTGGTAGCTATGTTTAATTTTGAGTCCTCTATCACATGGATCTACGCTGTATTCTAGTAGCCATGCTTGTTTATTCCTCCCATGGATCTACCTTGTATTAGTTTGCAGCCATGAGTTGGTTACTTGTGTCTATGAGTCAAAAATATTGTTGTACGACAGATGCATATTGGACGACATTCTCCGATCGAGCTGACATTTTCATCTCTATGTGACAACTTGTTCTCTCAAATATCTCGTTTATCGTATCCTTATAAGACTCACGCTTTGGGGGGAATTCTGTTATACCCAAATCCTGTCACCACCATGTGATAAGACCTTTTACTTACATGTTTGCCCCTAATCCCAGTATTTAGAGTGGAAACCCCATGTTGTTTGTCAATCCTACATGAAAACACTCAGCACCGCACTTTCCCTGTGAACCATGAGTGGTACCTTGCTCGCACCACCTGTATCCTATTTTCCATAAGTGGTTCCACCACTTGTGGCCTTTTTTCCATAAGTGTTTCTTCTCCAAACCGCTCTGTCATAAGAGGAGAAAAGAGGTACCCTGGGTAAAATGGGGAAAAGAGAAGTTTCTCGATGCTTCTAGATCATGAGCCTCATGTCCTCCCTTATCCCTATCATTGTGGATTAGTTGAGCTCAAGATCCCCTATCATAGGATTTCAGAGGCCACCTCATCCACAAATCTCTCAACCATTCCTATCCATTGATTCTTATAAATACAAGCTCATGTCCATGGTTGAGGGGGAGAACTATAGAGGTATTATTATGCTGTTGGATTAACCACTTGGCCCAAGCCAATGGAGAGCATAGAGAGCAAAGTTGGAGCTTATGGGGATGAAGTGTTTGTCTCATGGAGATGCATGTTGACACTAAGGCTTAATTGGTTGTAAACTTCTCCATACATCTTAATGCAAAGCTGATTTCCGTCCCACATTACTATTGTTTTGATTTCACATGTACATGTTGTTAGATTCCTTAATCACTAACATGGATAAGTAGATTATTTTCTGGTAGCTTTGATGTGTTTGCATGTTTGATCTGGTTGCAGGTACATAGGTTCACTATCGAAGAAGTATTCCACGTGTCTACAACATCCAAGTAGGGTCTTCATACTTTGTTATTCACTCATTTTTTTTGGATATGAACCATTCAGACCAGAGGAACAACTTATGTTTGCAGAAGGTGAAATATTCCTGGTTACACCTACTGTTGTTACCTGCAGTTTTCCAACCCTCACCATTTTTGGCACTAGAAGAAGGGACATCAATGCATGGCTAGCCAAGAAAGTCTGTTTTCTCAAGAATTCCCCACTAGTGACTGTTTCGATACCAGTATCCCTCAAAGACTTACTCCTGAAGAAAAGGGCATAGGGTATCTCTATCCCATTTATAACGAAGTGGTTGATGATTTAAGGAGAATCACCAAGGCATACACAAATAAGATTGGAGGGTTTCCCATTATTCCTGCTTTACGTACAAGAGAGTTTCATACGAAGGAATGTCCTCAATTGGAAAATTCATTGTTAGTGGAAGGCCTTGAAGAATTGGTAGAAACAAAATTGCAAGAAGTTGTCCAACCTCTGAATCAGTTGGGACTAGATTCCCCTTAATGTTCTCCTTTTCAAACCCCTATCCAGTCTCCTCCTCAATCTCCACTCATAATCATGTCCAATATGAATACAAATCAGCCACCTCCACCACCTGCTTGTAGGGATAGATCTCCTTTGAACCCGACCCCTCCATTACATGCTATGGCTCAGAATTTTGACAAAGCTTTACCCAAGTTTGAGCCAAATGAAGGAATTCTTGTGGATGATCTTTTGCAGAGTTTTTATATTGCTTTAGAGGGATTACAAGCAGCAGAACATGAAGGTGTAGTATGCAAATTATTCATGCATACTCTTAAGGGAAAAGCAGCCTAATGGTACTTTTCCCTAGAGGCAAATTCAATCACAAATTGGAATACTTTTGAGAGACTGTTTAGAAACAAATATAGAATCCAAAAAACTCATTCCACTTTAATAAAAGGATAAATTTACCTAAAGAAAGAGAAGAAATAAAGGGTACATAATTTCACTCATAGGTTTGTTGCCTACCTAAATAATTTCGATGCAGCTGACAAACCATTTGAGCATGGCCTAATTGAATATTACACCTTTTCTCTTGGGCCTGATTTAGCCATGTTTGTCAAAATATCGGTTAGGCCCACTTTAGTAGATACTTATGAAGAAGCTAAGAAGGTGGAGGAAGAAATGGAGAGTATAGACCATTATCCTGTGCAGTAAAAAGAAAAAACTTATGGGAACAAAAGGCCTCTTTTATCAACTAAGCCTAGAGATGAGCGGTCACAAGAGTTAGATGGAGTGGTAAAAATGATGCAAAAGTTGTCAAACAGGGTAATTGATTTGGAAAAAGAGAAGGAGGCCCATAAACACTACAATCCTTATTATAAAAAGAGAGATGATAATATTCAACCCAAGCCTCCCCCACATAGTCCCTCAGCCACGAATTTGACAGATGTAGGAATGGATAATTTATGTACATTCCATCAGCAGCCTCACTCTGAGAAGAATTGCCCAGAGTGGATAAATTATATGACCTTAGTGATGAACCAATTATTGGATTCTAAGTTGACAGAAACTGTGGATCATGAAGCAACAGAAACCTAAGAAGAGGACACTTTGGTTTTATGGGATTGTGCTTCTATGTTCAACGTAGAGGATGAAGGTTTCCCTGAGGAATAATAAATACCAAATAAAAATGTTACAACAAGAAGTAAAAATTCATTAAAAGAGGATAACCTGATACTTCCCAAGATTAAGAAGCTTCAGGAGAATATGAAAAAAGTAAATAATAATACTCCAACTGTTAATATACCTAAGTTCCTCGTTTCAAGCCAGACTCCCAAGAAAGTTAATATGCCAGTATAGTCTACTTAAAGTAAAGTTGAGAATGTCAAGAATAATTTGGCTGAGCATGAAATGTGATATGACATTGTAGAAGATATTAAAAAATCTAAGGCAAATATCTCCTTGTTTGAAATGTGCAATCTACCCCAACAAAAGGAAAATAGTTTGAAAGCACTTGAAACACCTATGAAGGAACCTCAGAATGAAAACCAAACTGATGAAGAGATTGATGAAGCAAGTTCGGGAGGAAAGTCTAAATATAGGACTCCATCATTTCTCCTAACTTTTGATATTTTCAGTTACAATGTGCATAATTGTGTGGTGGACTCTGGAGCATCAGTAAATGTCATGACTCTTTCATTTTGCAAACAAATAAATGGCAACCTAAACCAACCACAAGCCAAGTTATCCAATTGGATAGGACTGCAGTGAAAGTGATAGGAGAAATGGAATATTTCTTGATCCATTTGTCAGTAGATGAGAGAGTCTGTCAATACATAGACATTGTTGTAGCAGATATCCCAGACGCATATGGTTTGGTTTTGAGCCGGGATTGGGAAGAAAAATTGGAAGGATACTTTGCATCAGATTGGTCACATGTATGGTTACATTATAAAGGTTGTCAGAACCCAATAAAGGTGTTAAAGGAACCTCAAATGAAGTACAGTGTAACTCAGTTGGAGGGAAAAAATGAACTAGTAAATTATGTGTTGGGAAACTATTTTCTTGAACTAGAACTAGGAAACTACCAAGCTCAAGAATCCATCAACATATCAAATATCCATCTCGATCTCCTTTAGTTTTCATGGGATGATAAGATTGATTGTAATATAGTAGATTTAGTTTCAGATGTAGTTAATATTTCAGATTCAGTAGGAGTAGAAAGTTTTTGGATTCTTTATTTTGACGGTTCTAAAACCTTGGCAGGATCAGGAGCTGGCTGTGTCCTGATCGATGTAGAAAAAAATAAACATTTTCTTTCATGTATAATAGAATTTGAATGTACAAATAACACAGCCAAATACAAAGCATTAGTCCAGGGACTGAAAAAAGCAATGGAATCAAAAGTAAAAAATCTTAAAGTGTACGGAGATTCTGAAATCATTGTTAAACAAGTTCAAAACAAAATTCATTGTATATCACCACATTTGAAGTCTTACCAAAATGAAGTTTGGGAATTATTAACAAATTTTGATGCATTCAATATCTTTTCAATTACTAGAGTAAAAAATGCAACAGCAGACTTGTTAGCTACTTCAGCTGCAAGATTAGTCCTACAAATAACAGATGCTCAATTGAATTGCTTTTCAGGCCTTATGTTCCAAACAACATCACCAATGTGAGGGTGTTTGATAATGATCATAAAATATTAGAATGCTTAATGAATGATGATACGTTCAAAGGATCCATAATAGATGACAAGGAACATCAAGAAAACCTATAGAATGGTAATTTCATTCCTAAAGGAGTCATAAATATGGAACAAATGTTCGATCTAGAAAACAAGTTCAGAAAACCAACGAATGTCAAGACACATAGCTCATCTTTACTATTCCAACTGATAAATCTAGGGACACAGGCTGAAACCAAATATGTGAATTTGGGAAAGTGTTGTTCACCCAGGGAGAAGAGAAAATTAATCAGTTTATTCAAACAATACAAAAATGTGTTTGCTTGGACCTACGAGGACCTCAAAACTTATGACACCAGAATCATACAACATGTTATTCCAATCAAAATTAGAGTCAAACCTTATCAATAGCCTCTAAAAAATATGTATCCCAAACTAGAGCCCCTAATTCAAAGTGAGGTGAAAAAATTGTTGGATGCTAAAATGATTTTCAAAGTCAGACATTCAGAATGGGTCTCAAACTTGGTACCGGTACGGAAAAATTCTGGAGAGATCAGACTTTGCATTGATTTCAGGAATCTAAACCATGCGTCAAAATAAGATAATTACCCTATCCCACCTATGGAACATATACTACAAATGGTCTCAGGTTCTGAACTATTTTCTCTATTAGATGGATTCTCGAGTTATAACAAAGTGCTCGTAGCAGAAGAAGACAGGCTCAAGACCACTTTCAGAACCAAGTGGGGGACTTTTGCATATAGGAGGATGCCCTTTGGACTCATTAATTCTGGAGAAAATTTCCAAAGGGCTATGGATATAGCTTTCCACAGTCTAATTTGTCGTAGTGTTGTGTTTTATTTAGATGATGTTACGATATTTTCAAAGAAAAGAGAGGAACATACGTTTCATTTGAAGCAAATTTTTTAACTTTGTAGGAAATATGGCATTTCTTTAAATCCTAAGAAATGTGTGTTCGCTGTCACTGAGGGAAATCTATTGGGTCATGTTATTTCTAAAAAAAGGAATCTCAATAGACCCAGAGAGAATTAAAGCCATATAACAGATCCCTTTACCCCTTAACAAAAAATGTATGCAATCTTTTTTGGGGACAATCAATTTCGTGCGAAGGTTTGTACCAGACTTTGCTCAAATTGTCAAACCTTTGCAACAAATGGTCAAGAAAACTGTGCAATTCAAGTGGACCTATTCAGAGAAGGATGTATTTAACAAGATCAAGACATCCATAGCTCATGCACCATCACTCAAAAGTCCCAATTTTGGAAAATATTTTATCTTGCACACTTTTGCTTCCGATGATTCATTAACAGTTGTGCTTAAAAATAAATAAGAAGGGGGAGATGAGTACCCTATATCATTTATGAGCACTGGTCTACAAGGGGATGAATTGAACTATCCCACAATTTATAAACAAGCCTACGTAGATTTTAAAGTGGTGAAGCAATTCATGCCATATATACTTAAGAACCACACCAAAGTAATAGTCCCGCACCCAGTAGTATGATCTCTTTTTGTACAAAAAGAATTGGGAGAAAGACGAGGTAACTAGATGACTGCCTTGCAAGAGTATGATCCAGAATTCAAACCAGCTACCATAGTTAAAGGAAAAGGACTTTGTAAATTGATGGCTGAGAGTCAAAACCATGAAGATAACAGTTGGGATAATGAAGATGAATTACACATGGTGTATGTATGTCCTCTATTCACAGCTCTAGACTCCCGGTATAGAGATTTAATTCATTATCTTCAAGAAGGATATTTTCCGAAACATTGGAATCCCAAGCAAAGAAGAGCATTACATCTGAAATCAGCCTTATATCAAACTATTGATGGAGTGTTGTTTAGAAAGCACTATGATGGAGTCTTTCTTAGATGCTTGGAACGTGAAGATGAAAATAAGGTTGTAACAGAACTACATGATGGACCTGCTAGAGGTCATTTCCAGGAGATACAACAGCACACAGGATTTTAAGAGCTGGATATTACTGGCCAACACTGTTTAAAGATGCTCACCCTCATGTTAGGAAGTGTGATACTTGCCAAAGGAGCAGTGGGAGACAAGCCAAGGTAGCAGGACCTTTGAAACCAGTTATTATCTCAGAACCATTAGAGCAGTGGGGGATTTACATTATCGGAGAGATAAATCCAAATTCTTCATTGTATCATAAGTACATTCTGACAGCAATAGATTATTTCACCAGATGGGTAGAATCCATTCTGTTATGAAAAGTAAATGAAGATGCAATCATGGATTTTTTGCAAGACCATATTATGACCAGGTTTGGGGTTCCAATAGCCCTGGTTTTTTATAATGCTTCATATTTTTCATCTATTAAATTGACTTCATTTGCACATAAAAAATGAATTAAGATGCACTATTCTACTAACTACTATCTGCAAGGAAATGGTTTGGCAGAATCCACAAATAAAAAACTTATTATAATTTTAAAGAAAACGGTTATAGAAAATCAAAGAAGTTGGCGTCTAGCTTTGCCTAATGTACTCTAGGGTAAAAGAGTCACACCCAAGAACTCCTTAGGTGTGTCACCTTACATTCTTGTCTAAGGTAAAGAAGCTATCTTGCCTCCTAATATTCTGCTTCCATCCTCTAAACTAGCCTAGGACTCTAGAGGAACTGATAATCAAATTCAACAAATTTGAATTCACCATCTGCTAAAATTAGAGGAGTATAGGTCCAAAGCAAGAGAGAGGTTTAAACATCAACAAGAGATGGTGAAGAGATGGTTTTTTTGATGTATTTGTAACTTCAGAATGTATTCATCCATATTTCTTATGTATTGTAACCCGATGTTTATTCTGGGATGTGTCTGTAATGTAATTGAGTCATTTCATACCCCGATCTTTATTTCGGGAAGTTTCTATAATGTAAATAAGTCATATCAAGTCATTATGGGTAACCCTCCTATTGGTCAAGGGTTAAAGTCCCCACAGTTATGGGGCCCTAGGGTTATTACACTATCCTAGTGAAGTCGACCCTAGGTGACTCATTGTAAGGTGGGGCAATAGTCCCCACCATTGTGTTAAGGATAAACATCCTTGTTGTTTAGAGGAGGAAAAGTCCCCACAAGTTGTGGGGAACTAGGGTTATTAGACACTCCTAGAGATGTCGACTCTAGTAAGTAATTGTTAAGTGAGTCCGACATGATGGAGTGGGTTCTAAGTGAATGGAAGAATATAAATAGAGAGTGGGTCTCTCTATTTAGGACACACACACTCACTCATTGGGGTGCATGAATGAGAGAGTAGAAGTTCTCTCAAGTGAGAGAGAGAGACAGAAGCTGTGGAGATAATCTTTATGTTTTCAGGTTTTACTTTTGGTGTTGATTCTATCTTTGAGGAAGTTGCGGGGTTTTCTCCTTTATTGTTTCCCCAAGGAAAATTCTTTGATTCTCTTGTCTCTTGTGTTGTGCTTGTGTTTTATTGTTGTGCATGTTATTCTCTCAGTTAAAGATCCTAAGATCATAATGGTAGCTTGAATGATAAAAATCTAACATGGAATCAGAGCTAACCTGAGAAGAAGACATTGTGCAGCTGCAGAAGCTAGGGATTATTACCTTTTGGGTCTCTCTCCACAATCCATCAACAAAAGTATGCTAGGCTGACTCTCAATTGAAGGGTGCATCTTTCTGTCGAAGCAGAATTCGATTCCGAGCATTTTAAGTTTTTGGTGCAAAAAATAGGGCTTCTTACAGAAGAGGAATTTTTGAGTGATCCTGGCATAGGATTTCTCTCCTCATCAAAATTGAAGTTTAGAGACCTGGATCAATATTTTTGGTTGGGTGAAACTCTGGGAAACTAAAACCCTAGTTTGACCCCAAGCTAGAAAAACCCTAAATAATAAACTGCAAAGTTTTGGTACATTCGCTATATCCAGAGATTTGCAAATGCGCGGGAGCTGAAACTTGTAGAGGCCGAAGATAAAATTTTGATTTACATGGTGTCCAAAATTCATCCTCAGATTCACTATATTCTGAGAGATATGATCCCTCCAAGTAAGGGTTCCAGCCTCTTCCAGAATTCATGCCTAAATAGGATACCTGGGGAGAATTGATATATATTGGGATACACATATCCAAATGAGATTTATGAAGATGTTAAAAAACGATAATGGACTTTAATCTCTTTGGTCCTAATTTGAGACTCAAAAGATGAATCAGTGACACATGGAAGTCCATACAACTTCATTGTTCTGAATAGTCCTGTAACAGGTCACCTTGGGAAAATGATCATAAGTCCCAATTGGTGAAACCAATTCTGATGAAACTTGTGGTGTTGGATCAGGGACATGTGAGGATACCTTAGTGAGAAGTTTCAAACTCATAGGAGTAGTAATTTCAGAAATACCATAGAAATAGTAACAGGAATTTTTGTAGATGAAATTGGAAAACTAGGGCTTCCTATTCCGGGAGCTTCCCTCCACTGTTTTCAGAAAAGGAGTACATTGGAAAGCTCAAATTGAAGAGATATATATTTCTATTCAATCAGATCTGAAAGATTCCAATTTTTTAAAATTAGGGTTTCTCTGACAAACCCTAGATCAGCCAGTTCCGGAACCAGGACGAACACCTCAAATCGGTAAGATCTAATCGTTTGCTATTTTCATTTGAGGTTCTCACTTCAAAGTGATCTATCACATCATCTTGATGATAAGCTTGGTGAAGTTGAAAAATTCCTAGCAAGGAAGTATTTGATCTCCTTGAAGAAAATGAATTGGAGACCTAAATGAGTAGAGAGGTTCCAGTTCCAGAGGGAGATGAGGCTAAAATCCTTACACCAGATTAACTTGGTCAAGGCCAAGAAAATCATTGTTGATTTAATCATGGATCACATTGTACCACAAGTGTCTTTCCTAAAGACACTGAATATGTTTGATTCCTTGACCAATCTATTTGAAGGGAAGAACATACATCAGAATATGACTTTGAGAAAATAGTTGAAGAAGTGAAGAATGCAGAAGTGGTGATAGACACCTTGAATGGCCTCCCAGGATCATGGGATTCATTCATTTGAGGAATGTGTGCTAAAAGGAAGTGATTACTTTCATTAGAAGAGAATATGGGATCAACTAAAGATCAAGCCCTCACCATCCAAATAAGGAGTCTACCCATGAAACAAATAAAGATAAGTATTCAATTGTCATTTCATGATATTGTTTTGTTATGCATCTATTTATATTCAGTTAATGTATTATGCATGATAGAATGTTTGCATTAATGACAATATACTACTAATATGCATGTAATAGGTAAGTAGCTCATGGTGCTATACAACTCTCCATGGCTACTTATCTAGAACGAAACCTCTTTGCTGACATATTGGATTCGTGCACAATCTTAATGTTGTCCTAGTGAAGATGGAAGGCATTTATAAAAGTTTTCATGAGATATGGATGAATGTTGTATTGGATAAAGTAGTTGCATGATCGAATATTTATGCATAAGAATTTGCCAGTATGAATATTCGTTATGAAATGTTTCTAACCATACAATTGTATTTGACTTGTAGGAAAGATCGCATACATAATCGCCTACAAGAAAATAAGGATGAGACTTGTTTCGAAGAACAAGTGACGACATTTCAAAATGAAGAATAATATGACGAATACAGTGACATCATTAATGCAAAACCTTCCAGCCATGAAGAAGTAACCAAGAATAAATGGAAGACCAGTTCAATAAGAATGATGTCTAGGATGCGGTATCGATACATGAAAGGAATTTCGTAGCTCCATCATGCACTAGATCGAAACATCGTGGGATACAAGACAAGATTCGTAGCACGAGGCTTCTCACGAAAAGAAGGCATAGACTATGAAGAGACATTTGCAACCAATGGAAGTTGAAAAACATACATGATGAGCTTGATGAAGATCTTAACCTTCTCTACAAGGTTGAAGATGAAATTCTATACACTAGACGGATACATAGAATATTAGTAGCATAGGAAGCTACTTGTCACTCCGGTACATAATGTTTCAGTGCATAGAGTACAGAATATAGAGGGAGTATGATGCTTCGCTTCAGAGGGAGTGACTATAGAATATATTGAGTTTCGACATGGTATGATAGGATGGACAGATTACTGACGACTCTAGGCTTTACTAAGAGTAAAGTGAATTCCAACCTTTTCTTCAATGTTGATGGTAGAAGACTAGTGATACTCCTGTTATGTGTCGATGCATTATTTCTAGGCATAGAGGTGTGGCAAAATGCAGATGGAATATTCCTCAGACAAGGGAAGTGTACAGTATATATCCTCAAGAGGTTTGGGACCACACCTATGGCATCGAACCTGAAGCTATTAATTATTGGTTAATCAGAGTCGGTTGATGCCACGATGTATTGTCAGATGATTTACCTGACAAATACGAGACCATATATTTGCATTGCTCTAAACATATTGAGACATGTTCACCTGATGGTTGCAAAGCATGCAGTGAGGTACCTAAAGGGTATAGTTGATTGTGGGCTCAAGTATGAGTCAAATCAGAAGATTAACCTGGAAGGTTATGTGGATTTGTATTGGGCAGTCAGTGCCATTGATAGGAAGAGCACTTCGAGGTGTTACTTCAATATGGGATCAGGTGTGATCTCTTGGTTTAGTAGGAAGCAATCCTGTGTGGCACTTAGTACAGCTGAAGCAGAGTATGTCGCAACTTGTTCAGCTAATTATGAGGCAGTATGGCTAAGGAAACTAGTGTCTGATTTATTTGACCTCTAGTTGGATGCTACTTGTATACATTGTGACAACCATAATTGCGTGAAGTTGTCAGAGAATGCATTGTTCCATGACAAGTCGAAGCATATCGAGATCAAGTATCACTATATCAGGGATATGGTGCAGAAGGGAGCAGTGAAGCTCCAGTATGTTGCGATGGAGGAACAGATAGCTGATGTGTTGATGAAGCCATTGGCTAGGGTGAAGTTTGAGTACTTCAGGGAGAAGCATGGTGTTTTCCAGATCGAGGTTTCCTCCAAGGGAAAATGATGAGACCCATAGCCATTTTGACATGGTGAGAGGATTGGTTCCTTCCATTGTCAGATTTAAGGGCTGAGCCATTATGTCATGGTAAGAGGATTGGTTCCTTCCATGTCAGATATGAGTGATGAATCTGTAAGCCATTCTGACAAGTAGGTCAGATGTAAGGGATGAGCCATTCTGTCATGGTGAGAGGATTGGTTCCTTCCATGTCAGATATGAGTGCTGAGCCATTCTGATATGACTGTAGGATTGGTTCCTACATGATCAGATATAAGGGCTATTGCCATTCTTGGAATGGAGGTGCCTGGTCAGTTACCAGGAAAACTCAGTCTGAGACTGAGGGCCGTTCTAATATGATTGTGAGATGTGTTCTCATATGATCAGATATGAGTGCATGGCCATTCTGATGTGATACAGGGATGTGTTCCCACTTGATCAGATGTAAGGGCTGAGCCATTCTGTCATGGCTAAAGGATTAAGTTCCTTCCATGTCAGATGTGAGTGCTGGCCATTCCGACGAGTAGGTCGGATGTAAGGGCTACTGCCATTGTCTAAGAGAATGGAGGAACCTGGTCAGTTACCAGGTAGCTCAGTCTAGGATTGGGGGCCATTCTGATGTGACTGTAGGATTGGTTCCTACAAGATCAGATGTGAGTGCATGCCTTTCTGATGAGTAGGTTAGATATAAGTGTAGAGCCCTTCCATCATGGTTGTAGGATGTGTTCCCACATGGGTGGATGTAAGTGCAAAACCCTTCCATCATGGTTACAGGATGTGTTCCCACATGGATGAATGTAAGTGCAGAGCCCTTCCATCATGGTTGCAGGATGTGTTCCCACATGGGTGGATGTAAGTGTAGAGCTCAGTCATCATGGTTGTAGGATGCGTTCCCACATGGGTGAAAGAGAAGAGCCTTTTTAGCATGGTTGCAGGATGTGTTCCCGCATGGCTAAATGTGAGTGCTGGGCCTTTCTGATGTGATTATAGGATTGGTTCCTACATGATCATATGTGAGTGTTGGGCATGCCTTTCTGACGAGTAGGTCATATGTAACTGCTGGGTAGGCCATTTTGACGAGCAGGTCAGATATAAGTGCTGAAGAAGACCTACATGGAGGTTAGTCCTACAACTAGCATGAAAAAGGGTTGGCTTTGTAGAAATTCCTGTGACAAGAAGAATCATGAGATAGCACTCATGGTACTGATCCAGATTGAGTGATGATGATCCAGATCAAGTGATGATCAAGATCCAGTGATGATGATCCAGATCTAGTGATGATATAAATATAGTGATGATGATCTAGATCGAGTGATGATCCAGATCCAGAGATGATGATCCAGATCGAGTGATGATCTAGATCCAGTGATGATTATCCAAATCGAGTGATGATCCAGATCCAGATGAATATGACTTGAAGATGAAGATGACGAGAACTCAATGATGATCTAGATGATACAAAGAAGAATACTTGTGCTAATAAATTGTGTCGAGAGAATACCTTCCTAGTTAAGAGGGAGTGTTGATGTATTTGTAACTTCAGAATGTATTCATCCGTATTTCTTATGTATTATAACCCGATGTTTATTTTGGGATGTGTCTGTAATGTAATTGAGTCATGTCATACCCCAATGTTTATTCCGGGAAGTTTCTATAATATAAATAAGTCATGTCAAGTCATTGTGGGTAACCCTCCTATTAGTCAAGGGTTAAAGTCCCCATAGTTATGGGGCCCTATGGTTATTAGACTATCCTAGTGAAGTCAACCCTAGGTGAGTCATTGTAAGTCGGGGAAATAGTCCCCACCATTGTGTTAAGGATAAACCTCCTTGTTGGTCGAAGGAGGCAAAGTCCCCACAAGTTTTGGGGCACTAGGGTTATTAGACACTCCTAGAGATGTCGGCTCTAGTAAGTAATTGTTAAGTGAGGCCAACATGATGGAGTGGGTTCCAAGTGAATGAAAGAATATAAATAGAGAGTGAGTCTCTCTATTTAGGAGACACACACTCACTCATTAGGGCACATGAGTGAGAGAGGAGAATTTCTCTCAAGTGAGAGAGAGAGACAGAAGCTATGGATATCATCTTTATGTTTTCGGGTTTTACTTTTGGTGCTCATTCTATCTTTGAGGAAGTTGCAGGGTTTTCTCCTTTATGGTTTCCCCGAGGAAAATTATTTGAGTCTCTTGTATCTTGTGTTGTGCTTGTGTTTTATTGTTGTGCATTTTATTCTCTTAGTTAAAGATCCTAAGATCATAATGGTAGCTTGAATGATAAAAATCTAACAGGTTTGATAGGCACAAATCCAGGAAAAGGGAATTCAAAGTAGGTGATTTGGTTCTTAAGTGGGATCACCTACATGATGATAAGGGAAAGCACACTAAATTTAAGCATTTATAGATAGGCCCTTTTCAGATGGTAGAGAATATAGGCCCCTCAACTTATAAATTGCAATATTTATAGGGTGGGAGGAGAACTTACCAATAAATGGTTTAGTTCTTAAGCCATATTTTTCTTAAGGTCTTGTGTTTCTTTTGTACATAGATAAATGGTTTGATTTTTTTTCTGTTTTTCTTTGCCTAGATTAGTTTTAGTTGATTTACTTTTATTTGCTCAAGATTTGATTGCTTGAAATTTTTGGTTTTCTTTATGTTTCAATGAATCAGCACAAATTTTGGTTTCGAAGTTCATCAGAGTTATGGAAAAATTAAAACATTTTTTTATCAAAGACTGCTTACTGTTTACACATACATTAGAGGAAATTTCAACTCAAAATGGGCCTCCTAAAATGAACTAGTAAAATAATAGTTAAAATAATAAAATAATATTTATTAATTTTGGAGGAAGANCATCCAACAAGCTCTCCCGACCGAAATTTGAGTAAAAACACAGGGAGATATGTCAAAAATACACACAAAAAAGTAGTTTTGTTTATGATACCTATCCCCAAATTTATATTA